>JAAXOA010000365.1:0-25225 GCA_036561885.1 Salina celebensis
TCCATCCCGGCAAAATATTTGTATCTGGTAATTGTCATCAATTGTAACGTTATCAAAATCCGAACCCAAGTAATGAACCATGTTGTACTTAGGGTGGGCATCTGAAAAAAAAAACAAGTATTTAAAAAACACCAACAGAAAACTAAATATTAAATGTTTTAGCGTTGATTTACTTACTTTTAGCACCAGCACATATTTGCATCACACAACACAATAACAGTGCAATTAGATGCATCGTCGAGATCATAGTGTCCTTTCTTTCCGAATAGTCAATTAACAATTAATTAACGTCACTTGGTTTTAAACAAAATTTCCTCTCTTCAAACAGACAGACACCGGTCTTTTGTCTTGACTGTTCAAGTCACAACGTCCAACTACCAAAGGAAACCGTTTGCCACCATCTTTTAAATATCTTTTGGTAAGAAAGAAAAGTCTGACATCTTACTGGGCAAAGGTATCTATGCAAAATTCACTAGATTCACTTCAAACGAACGTTTCCACAATCGTGAATGTTACATCGAGTGTCAATCGTTGTGTTAGTAACCTACTCTGGGTATCCAATCGACATGAGATAGATGTGGCTTCAAAAAAGAAGAAATCCCGCAACAACCACACAGTGGGATTTTACGGGAGTCATTGAGCAACTTCTACACACATGTTTTCTAAGCTACCAAGAGTCGAGTTTTGTTCCAGACACGGAGAAACAATGACAAAGAACACAGAAACAATGAAAACCGAGGAGGATATTAAAACTATTCATGACCGTACCCTAACTGAATGTAGGACATTGAAAAAGCTAAAGTCGATTTTGGGTTGTTTATAACCGGCCACCGGCCTTTTGTTTTGATAATGAGAGAAAACAGATGCTTTGAGTCAGCTGGGTGCATGGACATGTCATGCTTTCAATCAATGCTTCAAAATGCATGCGATCACGGAGCGTTTTTCTTGTTTGTTTTGAATTCGATTGGAAACTGACCTTTCCACTTTTTATAATGGCATCTTCTTCTAAAGAACATGACCATTATAACGGTTGGAATCCGATGAACGAAGTGTCAGCTAGTTTTTCAAATACTAGTCAGGCTGGAGGGTCAAATTTTTATGACGTGTTGTCTGGAGTTGCCAGTGCCTCAGAGGAAACATTGTGTCCGTTTAATGATGGGAGTGGTGGATGCTACAAGAAATTATGTAAACTAAAACATGTTCCTTATAGTACGAAAGATTTGAACGGTGAGTTATCTGAAACATGGATATTTTTTAATAGGAACAGCTCAGGTTTTTACGTTCTGAAAATTTTACAGCCCGTCCAAAGTTACTAACTGCGGTTACAACCAAAAAGGAGACGATATGTACAATAGATCAAATGAGTCCCCAAACGCTTCCACGTCCAGGATGCGTTTCTTTGGGAATTGTAACGTCTTGTTTGGATCCTGGATTTTTTTACGTAGTGCCTGAGTACGGTTGGAGATGCCTTTGTGATATAAAACACGACCTTCCAGAGCCTTCAGTCGGTGAGTGAGATCACTGTAGCTCTAAATACTACGTTTTTTAATAAACGGATAACACTAGAATGTTTGATTTGACACTACAAAATGTTTCAGATTCTCTGCCTAGAAGTCGGAACTATTTCAATGCTCTGAAAGAGTTTCAAACATCTATGATGAACTATCAACGACGCGAAAAAGTGAAGATTTACAACTACTTTTCGAGAGGAGACTTGGTCGCTGTTAATCTTGCTAGTAGTGAAGGTGCTAAATCATATTTTCGAGGTGTGATTTTAGCGGACGCTGAAGTAGAGGATGACGATATTGAGATTGACAAACCGGTGAATGTTCAAGTACAACTTTTAGATTACGGATTGTCCTATGAAAAGAAGTCTGTAGATATGTTCTTACTTCCTTCCGAATTTTCGCATGCAAGTCCCATGGTAAGAATTAAACTTTAACTCATATGCCAAGAATGTATTTTAAAACTCTTTTTTCATTTTTTAATCTGTAGGCGTATCGTTGTTCATTGTATGGGGTTAGCCCTATAATGGGGTCATGGAGCAAATCTGCAATTCTACGATTTAAGGAGCTTGTTACTGGTAGCAAAAGCATCGTTTTGCTCGAAGTTGTTAAAACGTAAGCCAAGTTTTGCCATATTCCTTTGAATCCGGTATAAAAACGGATACAAGATTTATATGCATTTATCATTTCTTTTGATAGATCTACACAAATGAGGAGGATGTATCACTTTCAAGAAGATTGTGTGTTGGTGAACATTTATGTAAAAACTAGCGATGAGACATACATAAATGTGGCTAAAGATTTGACATCAGCCGGGGTCTGTGTACCATGGAAGGATAACCTTAGTTTTAGTTAGTCCACTATTCCATTTGTGTGTTATTGCTGTAAATTTTTAGATCTTGAAACTGGTACTATTAACCTAGTCTCGCCATACTTTTCTATTTTTATACAAGAATACGGGGTTCTATATAATGCTAACATTAAGTAAGTAAATGATTTTACCAAGGAATGATCACTTGTGATTATGTGTACCATGCCGAGTTTGCAAAAAGGTTTTTGTGGAAAAAATGAATCACATCATTAATCATTTGAAAAAATCGGTTTTGTTTTGACGTGTGCTTGCCAATTTGAGATCGTGTTGTTTTCATTTTATTTCAACATTTCATATCTGCAAACTTCCCTTAATGTACCATGCCGGTTGGTTTCAATTTTTCATATCCCCTATTGTATCATACACGATTAATAATAAACACATTTTACTTCATATCAGGAGTATTGATTGTGAAAAGTTCATGAACTGCGAAGCTCAAATAGTCATGGTCCAGATGTGACAATCCACTTGCACCTCATCAAATCCAGCCGTATTTTGTCCATGGTCATGGCCATTATGGCATGTTCATAATAAATTACATAAATCTCAATGAACATAACATCCAGGTATACAATCAATACTATGATACGTGGCCGTTGTCATGGAATGGTACATGAGTGTGTGTCTTTGATGATGATGATATTTTGTGTCTGTATCTAGGCGGCTCAGTTTCTATCCTCTATTTTCATGCATTTTGCACTCACCTTCTGAGTGATAATATTTTTGCAGTTGCTATGATCCATTTCGGCATAAAACCCACAGCCTGCATCATGCTACCCAAAAAGGCTTCCTATATTCCAACCACAGTCAAAATCAAAAACGACAATGAGCCAAGAACGTGTTACAAACAACTTTCTATCACGTTCCAGTCTATACGAGTAATCGCAATCTGAACATGATTCCCCATGCATCCTGCATTAATTGTTGTTAAAACATCCTCAAAACGAAATCACAAACAAAATGCTCCACTCTGTTCTCATGATTTTTCATTACCATTACAAACAGCCATGTACGCTTCGCCTGCATACCATCCAAACTGAAGGCCAACGACAATGCTACATCCAGAAACTTGATTTTGTACGACTATTACCAACGTGAAAGTGTTTTTTACTCTGGATGCAGGATAGAAATTTCCACTACGGCTACTATAACATGGGTCTAGCAGCAACACGGAGATCAGCAAATTGCACATATACATTTCTCTTGGATATTGAAACTATGTATATTTTATCCATATAAAAAAACATTCTACAATTCAATGCTACACACACCCGCACCCCCAATTTTTTGGTTTTGAGAGCCACAAGCACATTGCATTTATTGCGAACTACCAGCTATACTGAAAGTGATTGCTCAAGAGTAAAAAAAATATCGCCTGATCCATAACGGCACATTAAAAGTATTTTTTGCTCTCGTGGTTAGTCGCTGGAAGCTTATTAAAGAAAACTAGCTGAAACTAATATCCTTGGCTCAGTTTAATTCAGAACTATTACATTCCAAAACATCAACGTGAGCGTGACCATATTGGTAAAGAAAGATCTACAAATCTGGTAAATATACACCGATTATTTCCGGCATAACTTAATTTGTAGGTGAATTTCTCAAGAAATATTTGTTTATACACTAACATCTCATTTTTATTGATTGCAGCTGAAAGTGAAACCGCATCACAAAGAAGACTCATTGCAAGTATACAATTCTTAAGGTAAGTGCTGTTTTTGAGTTTAACAAAAATACATTTATCACGCCTGTTGTCAATTGACTTTTTCTGAGAATCATTCCGTAGCATTTTGCATGGCAATACTGGCAATTGCAATATTGTTTCCTGGCTTTAAGCAGAATTGTTTCGTATCTACCAAGGTTAAAATTGTGTTGCTTATACTTTCGGTTTGCTTGTTTCAAATGACAGTGGCTCCTTTTCATTTATGAGTCATTACTTTGGCAGTACTTTGTTTTTTACAGACAAGAGTCTTTATAAAGAATTTTACTGTAGCTAAGGTTTTTGTCAGTACTACATACTGACGAACCGTAGTAGACGCGATTCATATATAACTTCCTCCTGCCATACCGCATATAAAATGTAGTACACCGAGATCTGGTTAAGTAGAATTTCAAATTACATATGCACGTAACGTATATGAATTTATTTAGGAAACAGCAAGAAAAAAGTAAATCCTGAAGATGTTCTTGTACGCATACCTACTGCAAGCTAGAACTCTTAAATTTTATCTAAAATTTAAGAATATCGATGTCGATCACATATCACATTATAGTCAACAAGGCAATATTTTGAAGTCAATTTTGACAATGTTTAAAAAACATAGGTAGGTAGGTTATGTACTTCTTTTGTAGAAAAAAGAAATAAAATGTCATATAAATATATTTTATTCGGGCGCCACCAGTCCCTCGTGCGTCTGTACATTGTTCTGTCATAAATGTCATGGTAAACCCAAGACTCATAAATCGTGTATTCGAAAGTGGCAGCTTTAAAAACCCAAATTGGAACAGCTAAAGATTCCTTTAACCTTAATATTAATGTAGGATTATTAGCAAGCTGTGACCATTCACCATTGTCAATGGTGCATACCAATTGAGAATTCGCTACTGACATGAAAAATTACTTTGTAGTTTCGATGAAAATTAATTGTCACATTGATTTTTTATGGATTATTATAATGAAACATGCGTCCATATCCATAGCACATGTAGGAAGGTAGCGGAGTAGCGGGCGATAGTTTGAAATACAACTCATTAAATTAACTTAAAGTCGACCGTTGCCCACGCAACAATTTGACAGTCGGACACCTACTGGACACGAGATCCTACTACTGCCTAATTCTTTCACAATTCATGAATTTATCAAAATGTGTGGTTTTTACAACATTCCCTTTTTGATTAAAGAGAATAAGAAAATCTCCATTGTTATGTTATGAATCTCGTGACCATACTGAATAAAAATGGAACAATGAAAATGTTTTCACACAATTTTGTCATGCGAGACAGTGTTACTAGCGCTCATGTGTAATTGGACTCAAATATTCAAAACTACATAAACTTTCTTATTTATTATTTAATAGAACATTCAGATTCCTTTGAAATTATTTCCTCGAAATGTACAAGCTGGGGAATGGCACGATGATGGTTACCTATTTTCAAAAAAATAACAATAAAATTCATCAAACTTTGAGCTTAGGGCCAGCCAAATTTTCTTTGCATTTTAGTAGGTAAATATTTTCTGTTAAAATGCAATCAAAGTTTATTTCATACTAACACGAAACAGTCCGACCAGTAGCATTTCTTCACGCACTCATCCTATGAAGTTCTATTTCACACTCTATCAATGCTAAACCCTTTTAACGTGGTGTATCGTTGGCAACACGTTCAAGAAGATGATCTCAACCTTCACACTCCTTTCGGATTGACTTAGTTTTATGAAAGTAGGTATTTCGGTCGTTGTATCACTAACAACTAAAACTCTGCCGTTGGCTTTTACTCTACCTACAATGTAATTCTCCCGTGAAACGCGAAGATCAATAACTTTTTTATTTTTAGTTCTTGAGAAAAAAAAAACATTACTCTGAGAAATAGTTCAAATACATTTTTTATGTTTATATAGATGTTTACTTTACAAAGTTCGCAAACAGTTTAGAATAATGCACTTGGCTTGTTTGTTGTTTTATCTTATCATGCATGTGATCAAGCAGGAATTGATTGTGTTATATTTAAGTATTAATATTTGCAAACATGGATCAGTCCACGGTGCAAGTCCACTCAAACACAAAAAACCATGTGAAAAACAGCTTGATTAACCATATCTGCAATTCATAATAAATGCCATAAAAGAGAACATGACATGATACAAACTTGCGATTTTTATGACACTTTTTTTTGTTTAAAAGTCATAATTTCGCAATCATAACATGGGCGTATTATTTATCAATATATACTTTATGACTTTCCTTTGCTCCCACACCATTTCCAATTTCTTTCCCTAGTCCCTTTCTCTCCAGCGAGTTGACTCTTTTCCACCAAGGCCACAGGTCAATCAAGCCAATCCATTTTCGCACATCAGCCCATAAACATTAATACAATTTTCCTCTTCCAATTGTCTCTCCCGCATATTTTTAGCACAGTGTTTCCAACCGAATCCCGTTTCACTTCGGCTTTCTACATTCCTCACTCAATATTATTGCTACTTGCTCCCTATTTTCTGACCTGCACATCTTTCTCCATTTTCACAATACATAGTACTTTTTCCCTTACCAATTTTGCACACTATCGCCATGTGTTTTCTTCCCTAAAAATATATCTAGGGGAAGACACTCTCTTCTCGCTGTTTTTTTTTCTCTCTACATACAAACAGGACATGAGCCAAGAAAACTTCTCTTCGACCTTCAAAAAAAGAGAATCACCCCACATTTTCATTTTTTTGCGTAGACTCCAAAGTTAATACTAGCGCACATGCTAGTGTAGCTTTAGTAGTACATTATTACATCCTTTTTGCAATTTTTTTTTTGCACAGGCATATCATCATGTGTATGAAAGTGTGTACGTGGTTCGTTAACTGCTATGTCTATAATGTGCCAAAAATGACTTGGGAATAGTGACCATTTTGCAATCCACAGAAAACTAGACAATCAAACAAAGTGCGCTTGTTTTATTTTTTCCAAAATAATATTTTGACTGGATTTCTTCAAGAAAAGGAAACTGTTGATAACAAGACAATAAAGACACGGTGATTTCATCGCGTACATTTTCTCTCCGTGACGAAAGTAAAACGGGCAATAGTGTACTGTGCGTACGTGGCCTATGCAATCAGAGAACAATCAAGAGTAATCATATTTCTTTAAAGAAAAAAAAGCTATCCTTTTTGTATAAAACGGAGTAATCACGGAGCTCAGAACGTGACGAGCAAAAAGAGAATATTTTTTTGTACACTTTGTTGAGCGAGATATTTTTGCATTAGGTCGGCTTGAGTGGCTTCATTTTACTAAAGGCTGCCTCCTCCGTCTTGAAAGCTCCGGCCATTTTTGTGTGCTGATGACGAAATATTTCTCTGGAAGTAATTAAGAAAAGAGAGCTACAGGAACGCAGTCGTATCGATTAGTATTTTGTTTTTGGATTTCTTTCAAGAAAACCTGAAGTCTGCTAGGGGACAATCATTACATTGGAAATCGGCGTTTTGGCTTGGGAGTGGGTGTCTTCCAAGGGATAGGAAACACTTGAATTGCTGCACGCTTTATAATTGGCATAAACAGTATTGTTGTTTAAAAAGAGTTAAGTTTGAAAGTGGAAGCAAAGTTGGGGGCTCAAGGTTCATTTCGGGGGACTTGTTGAAACTACCGGAAATTAGTTCTCATTACGTGTTTGACTTAAAAAAAGATAAGGACGAGATGGTTTGGTTCTCCAATCTTGATGGCGTGGATAACACGGTATTTGGTTATCTTTTTTAATCAGAGATTTAGCATTTTTGGAAAGGCGTGAGAGATTTTGAGTTGTTTTTTATTGTGTGCGTCGGCAAGTGTTCTTAATTGTTTGGTTTACATTATTTTTGTTAGTCAAAGCCAACCGAGACACCGGTCCCGGCACCGATACCGAGAGTAATTACACAATAATTTTTCATGTAGATTTGCATATTCTCATGTCTAAGATTTCTGTGGGTTTGAAGTATTTTGTTTTTCTTGTGTGGGATTAACTTTCATCATAACTATATTATAACTTTTCTAAATTTTAGTTTCTTGTGTACGTTCTTCAATATAATTGGCAAGATAGATCCTAGGTCAGATTACCGCATTGGGTTAGTGGTTGGTTACTTATCGAAGATAAGCTTGATGCTATGCCACAATGCCATTTTTACGTAGACTCAAATGATGGATTTTGTTGAGTTTGAGTCGATTTAGGATTTATCATGAATAATGAATAATTAATTCATAGAAATCAGCAGTTTTTCTACTAACTTGCTTTTATATTTGCGAAAATGACGTGTTTCAGTTTCAATAGGTTCCTCAAGACTATTTTTCTGGTAGCTTGTTCTGAATGCATGCGCTTTTTGCTGTTTTCGCTTTGATCGCTGTTTCTTTTCTTTCATTTATGCATAAAAGTTGTATAAGAATTTGGTTTTAATTGATGGTCTTTGTTTTTAGATGGCTTCCAGCAATGTTCCCGCAAACCAGCTTCGGGCTGCATCCACTGTCACCTTCCTGGATCATATGTGTGCATTGGACATCGACTCCAAGGCCCCCAGGCACAGGCTCTCAGGAATTATCTGTACAATTGGACCTGTCTCAAGATCTGTGGAAATATTAGAGAAAATGCTGGAAACAGGGATGAATATTGCGAGAATGAACTTTTCCCATGGATCACATGAGTACCATGCTGGAACCATTGCTAACGTTCGAGAGGCTTCACAGAATATGTCAAAGAAACTTGGAATGAACTTTCCTATTGCGATTGCATTGGACACGAAAGGACCTGAAATCAGGACTGGGCTTTTGGAAGGGGTGAGCTTGAGCTTATGATACAACTAATGATGATGTGCATGTGCTTATGAGTATCTTTGACCGTCTTTACAGGGTGCATCTGCTGAAGTCGAAATGGTTAGAGGAGCAGAAGTGAAACTTACTACTGATGCTGCCTACGCTGAAAAGGGAAATGAGAAAATCGTCTGGTTGGACTACATCAACATCACGAAAGTTGTCAAACCTGGAAATCGAGTTTTCGTTGATGACGGTCTTATCTCACTTGTGGTAAAGAGTGTTGGTAAGTGAATAAACCCCATTCAAAGTTAAAGTGTCCATACATACTTTAAAATGTGGGAATAAATAAAACAGACCTGGTTTCTTTTGTTTAGGTTCTGATCACCTTGTGTGTGAAATCGAAAATGGAGGTATGCTGGGAAGTCGTAAAGGTGTTAATCTTCCAGGCGTTCCAGTCGATCTGCCTGCTGTGTCAGAGAAAGACAAGTCAGATTTCATGTTTGGCATTCAGCAAGGAGTCGATATGATTTTTGCGTCCTTCATCCGAGATGCCGCTGGTGTTCGAGAAATCAAGAAAATTCTAGGTACGCTCAATGGTTGATGCGCGAATATTTCATTATAGTTTAGATTTCGGTATTTACGAATTGCGTGTGACGATAAACATCCATTTAATCTGATACTCGATTATGTGTTCAACAGGTGATGCTGGCAAAAACATCCTCATTATCTCAAAAATTGAAAATCATCAAGGAGTAAGTAACTTGGATGAAATCATTGCTGAATCTGATGGTATTATGGTGGCTCGAGGTGACTTGGGAATTGAAATCCCACCAGAGAAGGTCTTTTTGGCCCAAAAGGCTATGATCGCTAAATGTAACAAAGTAAGTCTACATCACAGACTCTAACTGTGCGCCGACTCCGCTGGACAATTTGATGATTTACTTAAGAAATGAATGATAACTTATAGGCTGGAAAACCAGTTATCTGCGCTACCCAAATGTTGGAATCGATGGTGAAGAAGCCCAGGCCAACTCGTGCCGAAGGTTCCGATGTGGCCAACGCTATTTTGGACGGTGACTGACTGTGTCATGCTTTCTGGTGAAACCGCTAAGGGAGATTATCCTTTGGAATGTGTCAGAACCATGGCCAACATTTGCAAAGAAGCTGAAGCCGCTCTTTGGCATCAACAGTTGTTCAATGATCTCCTCAGCAAGGTATGTGATCCTCGGTTTCATTATCCACTCTGTGCAGTAAATCCATAATTTTGATTCATTCATGTAATATGAAAAACTAGGTATCTCCCCCTCTTGACACTGCCCACTCAATCGCCATCGCCAGCGTAGAAGCTTCCCACAAATGCATGGCTGCTGCAATCATCGTCATTACCACTTCTGGACGATCCGCCCACTTAATTTCCAAGTACCGGCCAAGATGCCCCATCATTGCGGTCACTCGCAACGCTCAAGTAGCCCGTCAGGGTCATTTGTACAGGGGAATACTTCCAATCCACTATGACAGTACGTTACATCACTGGCAATTGCATTTTTCTCTTCTTTAATCATCACATTAATGAAACCCTCCTTGAAAATCTATTTTAGCTTCAGCATTGGCTGATTGGATGGACGATGTCAACGCTCGTGTCAAGTATGGAGTAGACTACGCCAAGGCCAGGGGCATGGTGAAAACTGGAGACGCTGTAATCATCGTAACTGGCTGGCAAAAAGGATCCGGATTTACCAACACTCAACGTATTGTTAACGGTGGAGTAAGCGCTCGAAAACACATTTCCAACATCAGAAAAAGTATTGTATCCACCTGGACCAAAAGAGAACGTTATTGATTTCATAAAAAAAGATTTACGAACTTATTCTCTAACCTACAACTCACCATGTTTTTATGTTTCGGGCACTACTAAAAATCAAAAAACGTTATATTGTCCAAATCTGAATTGTACCTACTTTAAAACTAGATAATCTGAAACGCTGAATAAGGTCAGGCTGGCTATCAATACCTCTACTTATCATATTATCTACAATCAAAAAAAAAGTTCGTCAAACTGTTGAATGAGTAAGGCATTGAAACAGACAAACCACCCGAGGACTATGCGCAAGCTTTAGTTTATGCAACTGAGAAAAGTGATAGGAATGCAAATTGTAGTGCTAATTTTCAACAATGAAATATGCAATTGGGCAGTATAGTCTAAAAGTATTTGTAACGGCAATTCTTGTGGTTATATATAGTACATCGTCATCAAAAAATATGTACCGGTTATTTGTATCAAAGGTGATACCCATACAGTCTGATGTAGAGTATATTTGACAAAAAAATCAAACCGAAAAAAATAGTCGTAAACTGAACCATTAACAAAAATGAAATAAAGAAAAAAACTATTCTTGTCGTAAAAAAATTATTTCGAGTAAGTTTATTATCAGTTTATTCCGGCAATACAATTCTCGCAAGTTCCGTTTCATACAAGGTACATTTCCATTCATTTAAGCTTATTTACAACCTCACAAGATACTGAAATTTGATTGATAATTTGCCAAGATAACATTATACTATATACTTTTATATATTTACCTCAGTTCAGCACAGCATCGTCAATCGTGTGCGTTTTGTGAAATTAAAATTTGCTATCAGCAATAGAATATTTTTATATTAAAGCTAATAAGTCTTAGGCAAAAAATTAATATATCATCATTTTTTGGTAAAGAACAGTCCTTTTCAGTGAACCTGGTAAAGATAATGCTAGACATCAGTGGGAGGGACGATGCGTGTAGCCATCTGAAAAATCAAATGAGTCATTATCATCTTTTTAGAGATTATTACTTGAGAATTCAATTTATCGTTAATTATATTATGTACAATATTTACATTATTGGCAGTATCGTCCTCAAGAGACATCACAATCGTGCAATTTGTATTTCCCAGTTCACTATTTTGCTGAAATCTGGCGGATTTGATCATCCGTTAGTTGAAAGCATGGCTTATTAGCTAACTTTTCATCCACCATTACAGTGCAACATCGGGAGCCATTGCCTTTCTGACAAGATGACCGAACGACGGCTGAAATATTTCGCAAAATCTTCATCGTTTTATCCGGGGGACATGCACTCTTTGCTTTAGCGTCATCAAGCTCCTTCTCAAGACGCTGAATACTCTTATCCTTCGCAGCCAGTTGCCGTTTCATCTCCGCAATGACCTTGCCTTGTTTCTCATAGTCCATTTTGAATTCATTGAAGTTTTTTTGAAGGGCCTCTTTTTGTGCTACAGCATTAGAAAGCTGCTCCTTCAAAAAATCCTTTTCCATTTTCTTTTTTTCACGATAACCTTTGGCGTAAGAAGCCCTTTGAACCTTAGGATCGTTGGCATTAACCCTCATACATCTTCCTCTTCTTTCCCCTTCCGTTATTCTTCTTGTCGCTCACTGTACTTGCTGGCGAAGAACAAGTTGAACTCACGGATGTTGCCCTCTTTTTCATTCTGGTTGCCCTAGCACGGGTTGTTATAGCTTCCGGAGCAGGAAATGACAATGGAAGTTCTTCACACGGAGATTCAGCTAGAGAGCTATTTCCAGTTGTAAGTGGGTTTGCTTGTTGCTGGAGCAATGGAGCACCTATTAACTCATCGAGATCTGAGTAACGTCCACTCTGGTCCGTTGATAATGCTAACTCCAATCCTTCGAACGTCATTAGAGAAGCAATATCCTCTTGGTCCGTAAACAATGTGGAAAAGTCTACGTTACTTGCTGCAGAGTCGGCCAACGGATTTGGTGTTCCAGCAATCAATAGGCCGGCTTGAGAAGAATCGATTATCATTTGTGATGCATCGTCATGGCTGACGACTAAAGCATTGCATTGTCCGCCGAGTATAGCTGGCTGCACNTAATAGGCCGGCTTGAGAAGAATCGATTATCATTTGTGATGCATCGTCATGGCTGACGACTAAAGCATTGCATTGTCCGCCGAGTATAGCTGGCTGCACAATGATAGGCTTTTTGATCGCTTCTTCATCTTCGAAAATTTTATTTAATTCTGCATCCGAAAATTCCAGTGCCATGCCAGACATAACGATAGCCGTTATCGTTAAGACTCAAATGTGTAATTCAGTCAGTTCAAAGGGCTCTTCAGCCAAAAATTGTGTTTTCCTGATGTAGGTACAAAAGCTGAAAAATAGCATCAATCAAATTTGAACATATTGGTGAGCACTATGTATAATAATACTTGCAAATATTTTAAGCATGTAGTGACAGTGAAGCTAACCTTTAGCTTGGTTTTAAATCAGGCACAGAGTGAGCTATGCCTTATACAAAACAGCCATTGTGTCAGCAAATGTCCTACGAATCTTATATTCCATTCCTTAAGTTTGCAACAGTGTATCCTAAAATTATGAAGAGCAAAAAAGCATATAATTATTTATTCTGCTCTGAACAAAATCACTTCAAAGCACAAATCAGAAGAAGGACTAGGACTACGGCTCTTTATGTTGTATTTTCTTACCCGAGAATGCCAATTTCTCGTTTGGGAATTACAAAACGAAATAACACGTAAAACTGTATCGATGATGTCACCAATGACCAGCACTTCAGACAGGAAACAAACACGTGAAACCTGGGAACTGATACTGTTCCTGTATTCAAAGTTAGATAAGCCACTAATTTTAATCTTTTCAATCTGTAACTTCAAAAATATAGTTACTCTTATACTTCGAATGGCTTCTTAATGAATATCTTCTTCCAAAACAATTTTTCTTTCTCTTGCCTCAAAAAGATGTTTTGCGTTACAGACTTCAGAAATGGATTTCCATTGATTGATACGTGATTTCTTTGCTTTTGTTAATACAAGTGCTTTTCCCCACCGCTTGTGCTAACATGTGTGCGTTCTGCCAATCCAGCTTGCTGTTCCGAACCCCATCGACCACCCACATTTTTTACCATGTTTGTGTATAGTACGACATGTAGCAGCTTTGTAGCGCTGAGCTGAGCCATCCAGCTCATCCATTTCAATTCGTAAGTTTTCATGAATGTGGGTGGATGATAGACAAGTTTAACATAACTGCGATATTGCACTTTTGTACTATATGCCTTCAGACTTGTCACAAAGTTGATTACTTAATATTATGAATACTGTTCGACTCCATCTCTACTCTTTAGTTACTTTTTATAAATGTTCATCAGATTTTATGAGGAATCATAATCAAAGCTGCTGCACTATACTAAATTGTAATTGGTATTGGGACATTGGGTTAAAAATAAAATACACGAGAGCCTGAGAAACGGTGCCGGCATGGTCCGAATTAATAAATTGGCATTGCGAATCAGCGCGCGCCGATCTAAAAGGTTTTTTATTCAGTTAATGAGTTTTACCCGGTAGCGTGAAAGTCATAAATGCTATATTACAGATGCAATTTCACTCTCTTATGTAATGATGTTAAAACTTACGAGAAAAGTAACAGATAATGACTTGCACATGCACATAATTTGAATATGTAAAAATTGTTCGTAGTATGAAAATGTGAAATGGTTGTATGATTCAAAATCATGTCTGACGTCTCGATGTCAGTTGGAAGAATTTTAAGGACAACGGTATAGTTTTAGTTGTTGTTTTTTTTTATTTTTTTGAAAATTAAACTTCAAAGATAGAACAAAATTTAATTGCATGAGAAATTCAAAACCAATAACGAGTTTAAAACTGCTGTACATCATCCATAAACTACTGACGCACTTATAAAGCACGGAATAAACTAGTACAATATACAGTATTTTTAAACATTACTCGGACTCCTATAAAACCACATCTAATATAGACATGGACAACAACTATTTTTTTTTAGTTTTCGTAGAATATATCTTTTTTCTTCGTGAAACGTGATACAAAATTTAATTAAATAAAGTTATACTTATTACATGCGTATTGAACAAAAACAGGAATAATTGCATTAAGTAGTAAGTAGTAACTTATACAAATTGTCACAGCGTATAAATTTGATGTAAACTTTAAATTAACGACTAAATCTAAGTTCCTATAAATACATTTAAAACTAATTGATGCAAATAGCTATAACATCGTAGCTAAATGGTCAGTCTTTAACAGTTTACATAATAAAAGTTATTTCATTCGGTTTGTCAGGATATAAGAATTGAGAAAAGAACAATACGATTAAAAATTTCGGTTGCGGAAAATCGATTGTAACGTACACGGGACTTAATTCATGAACAATTTAGGTACTGGTCAATTTCAAAATTTAATGCACGTCCATTTCAACTAGCGTGGTGCTCCTGAAAAATAAAAATAAACCGAGAAATCACATTATTACGAACTTAAGAATGACCATTTAGCTATATACACATTAGTTAATGCTTACTATTTTCGCAATCAATAAAGATAGTTGGTTGTCCAACACCCACCTTGAACAAGAGGTGGGACTCATTCCCAGTGGTAGGAGTTACGGCAGCGTTCATCCTGATGTTGTTGATCTCATCCTCACTAGGCATGTGTGTGGAGCCAAGTCGCTCTGAAACTTGGATTACCATTGGTGGAGGATTCATTGCCGAGCATACATTCTTGATAACATCTAACATGACGACTTTCTGCTTTGAATTTGAGGAGTTCTTCTCCTTTTCGGCTTGCAATTGTTGGTAAAGAGATTGAATGTGGGTGTCACTTGCAAACTTTAAGTTAACTTTCTCCTGCTCCAGCTCGGACACACGTTGTGTAAGTTTCTGATTTTCATCTGCCAAATTTTTGTTAGTGTTTTGCAGTTCGTTCATTAGCAGCTTCTTCTTGTCTCTATTCATCTTCGCAGCTTTGGCGTTTTTGACACTAGGGTCGGTTTCATCCTCACATTCGTATTTGCGTTTCTTCCTTGCTTCGCCATTTTTGTTCACTTTTGTTGAAGGGGCTGGAGACAATAATGAAGCAGATGTGCATGGTTTAACATCACGATTCCTACTTTCAGTCCCGTTCAATGGAGCCAGGGGCTCGGTCTTTATGACTTCAGCTTCCAAGATGGTGGACAACTGGAAGGATGGTTCTTCTTCTCGTTCGAATGAAAATGGAGATGACTCAATGTTGCGGCTTACTTGCACAGACTTTCTACGTTGGCGATTGGAACGAGTTTCAGTCTGGACTTGGAGAGCGAGTTCAGGTTTCATGTCGACTTCACCTGGCAAAGCAGGCAAGATTACTGACATGCTGGCTGCAGGAAGTGGAAAGTTATCTGAAGCAGCAGCAGGTGTCATTGGAGCTGACCTTGAATCATCATTGACGAAACCAACCAAATCAAAATCGACTAAACTCATCATTCCCATGGCTTCCATTTCCATTGTTTGCGATTCGAAGTTAGAAGTTTGACTGCAAGGGAGGGTGTTCTCGTCCAGAGCTGACTTTCCAGATTGTGGTAAGGCGCACATGGTATCAGAATCTGCGTCAATGTGGCCAAGAGCCTTTTCAAGAGTTACGGCGAAGTCCTGATTGCTTCTCTCGTGAGAGATCTCAGTGCTCTTCTCCTCTGAGCTTTCTTTTTTGTCCAAGTCGTCTCCGATGGGGCTGAATTGAAAGTCTTCAAAATTATAGTTAGAGTTCAAGAGATACTCGTCATTAAAATCCATTATATCGATTGAAGGTGAAATTTCTTCAGTTGATGTTGTAGACACGGTTGGGGAGCAAAGCGGGACCGGAAATAAATCAATCGTGTTTTCTCTTGAGTTGTTTTCGGCCGTTGTTTCCCACGTCGTATTGAAGTCTTTCAACGAAAACAGGATGTAGTTTCTTATGTACTCTGCACGGGTCTTGAAAAGGCCTCTTTCTTCTTCGTTGTCCCCGGATGGTGGGAAAAGAAAAGGATTCGTAATTAATAAATTATTCATACTTAACTAATACCCAATCAAGACTTTTCAGAAAAAAAAGTCCTTCTTCTCGGATACTGTCGTACCTTTTGTTTTTAAATAAGACAACAGATCTGCGTAGCTTCTACTGGAATCCAATACTGTTGGCGTTCGTAGCTCTTTATTAAAGCTTTTGAGTCTAAAAGAAAAAAAATCACAAAAGCATTAGCATTGGCCCAGTTTCAAATTGTCTTGATTTTTATCCCTATTATAATATATTTTATCGGTTTTGCTCAAATCTGCATGCGTAATTATCCACTTATTAATTACAAGTACATTTTTTATTACTTCATGGGGGGAATTGGACCAGGCTTTTCAAGTCGTGTATGCCGACCACTGAACTGCTCAAAGGAGAGTGAGTGTCTATGCTGCAGGTCTACTACCTAACATCCCGTGACTTTTATGACTCATCCCTTATTATTGCATCAGCCAAAAAATAAATTTTGTTCGCGATGGTTATGATCGAAAACTAACAATGATCCTTCTACGATTTTGCAAACCTACCGTTCTCAAATCTCATGCCATACACTGTTCATATAAAATTCACACAGTGTTGTGCATTAATGATATGCTACCTCGTATGTAGGAGCTAAACCGTTACTATCTAAGTTCCTTCCACTACCTTACAACGCTTAATAAATTATACCTCGTCACTGTAGCTCTCAAAACGGTTGAATGCGCTGCTAAAAAATTACTTGAAAGTTATGTTATCATCACCCCCGACACAAACGCCGTACACACAGCACGTAGTCAATACCTATGGCTATAACCGGACAGCACCCCCTTCTCCCCCAAACGCCTAGCACATTGACGTCATTTAAAATCTACATTAACGCTATGATACAGCAGAAAAAAATCAACCTGAGCGAAGGTTGTCTGTATTGCCCTAATATGAAAAGAACTAACTTTCTGGGTTTTCCCCAATATACAATAGACAATGCAATATTGAATTCGCTCTTAATCAAGATCCAAAAACGTTTTCAGATTCCCATATACAATATACACCTTAATACAAACTTACAGATTAAAACAGAACTTTTCACAAATTTATAGCAACTACTAAACTAATATCTATCTAAAACATCTAATTTGAAAACTAATGCACTCACTAAAAATGTCAAACTTTAAAAGTATATTATTTTTCCAATTCTAAACATGAAACACTTAGTCGTGAAGACTTATATGAAGTATGTTGTATAAAAGACAGTGTACCTAAATGCACAATGCACAAATAATGCTTTAGAAAAATATTCCAGAAAAATACTTACTTTTTAACTGAAGATTGTCGTTTTTTAAAGTTTCCTTTGTACTTGAGAAAAGTAGTTATACTGAAAAAAACAATTTTTCCGAAAGAATTAGATTTCTACCCAAGACCTTCTTCACCAACAGCCACCTTTCAACTGGAAATTTTTTATACAACACTCACCAACAAATACAAACTTGATAAGTAAAAAATTACTGATTTTATAAATCTCTCGACTAGTTTTTTAATAACTTTTTAAAAGTTCAAAAATAAATTTCCTAGCACTGCTCAGGGAATTTACTAACAGCAAGCGAGAGGAAAAGTATTGAACCTTTCCTCTTGAATATCTAACCAGCAATGAGCCAACGTAAAATCGGCTCTCTACTCAAAATCCCATCCTTCACATGATCATTTCTTGTGCGCTGTTGCCAAATATGCATAAAAGTTATTGAGACTTTATGAAGCTTAATGAGCGAGCATGATCACACATGAAAATAGTATGTCTCGCAATAGCACAGCATTCTCTTTTCCATAGAGTTGACTTTGCACAGATACTCAATCTGGCAACATCTCAATTACAAAATATCCAACTTAACGTGTTTCGACCTGTTTACTTCTTACTTCTCTGTACTTGGTAAAGTACAGACATCCAAAAACGTTCGAGTTTGAACAGAGCGCTTGACAAAAAACAGAGCAGTATCATTGGCTAAAACACAAAAAACATTGGTGATTTGTGCTTTATTTACTTGAGCTCGAGTTTTTCTTTTCTAGGAAATACTTTTTTTGCTTGGCGTTTCATGGAATTCGCGATCTCTTCGTGGTATAAAAAAACATGCAAAAAAAGAATCGGGCCTTGTGCAAAGTCTGTGTTTCTTGGTTGACTGCCCTCTCAATTTGTATGACGCAATCGGCTCAAATATTCAGGACAATGAAAAACAATGCTTTATCGCCGATGTCAATCTTTTATAATTTATGTAAAACAATTTATTGAGGTAGCTGTCTGCTTGAACTTGTTCATGAATGCCACTGTCAAGAGAAGTCTGTCCGTGGCAGTTTGCTAAAAAGGGATAGGTTTCCTTCCTTGTGTCCTATTTTTTTTTTGTTAGAATGTAGGAATAATTCTTTCGAGATTTTTGTACATGTTTGAACATGTTTCGCTGGGAAGAAAAAAACCCTTTTTCTTCACGAAGTATAAAAACTGACCTTGTTTTTTTTCCTTCAAAGAAGAAAGAGAAGAGCTTAAGAAAAAATGACGTGTACCAACAAGAAAGTTTCTTGAAGATGCCGGTTTTCTTCATGATATTTCATTAAAAACCACCACCGCGTGTTTCATGAATCTAAAATAGGTTGTATGCGGATTTTTTTTTGAATGAATGATTATTTATGGATTGACTCTGAATATGGAGAGGCAGACGAAAAAAAAGAAGGTATGCGCTAACAGATAGGTTCATTTACTAAAAATATTCTGTTTGATTTTTATTTTTCATCTTTATTACTTTGCGAAACAACATTTAAAGCAGGAAATACGCTAATTGTATTCCCGATGTTTAGCCGACATACCGGTGTAAGCTTTTTTAAAGTCTACAATCAAGTGAAAACAAAAATTGATTAGTTTTGTATTTCTCTTAGCATCAAATATTAACTTTCGTAAAGAAGAAATAACATGCTTGAAAGATAACATGTTGCTGACTCCATAATGCATAATGTATAGTACTGTACTGTTTTTTAATAAATCTTTTAAAAAATTACTCATGTAGGTATTCTTATAAACTCTTCTAGCCTGTAACAATTAATTTGGTTCGCTATCATCTATTGAGAGTTTGTCTCATTTCATTTGTAACGGTATATTGAGAAGTTTAACAATTTTTAATGGGGTTTCTAAAAAAAAATTACACAATTTGATGGAGGAATAAAATAGGATGCTTCTTTTACGGAATTCGTTAATATTGCTTAAAAAATCAGATCGCCCCAACCTGACTTTTTGATTGTCTTAACTCTAGGGATAAGCTTAGGGCTAAACTGAGACTAACAACTATTTTTTTGTTCTTCCAAAAACTACACGAACAAAAAAGAGATTGTAGAGTTGTACACACGATCATCATCACAAAAAATATTTTGAATGGTTTTCCGTTACCATTACAGAATTTTAGTGGTAAAGATTGCAAATGCATTTAGAAAAATAATTGCACAAAAACGAAATTCCGATAAACAAAACCTTTCGCTGCGTTTCGCTGTATTCATCAAAGCCAGAATAGGTTCAGAGGGAACAAAAGACGCTAAAGATAAAGCCATTAAATTATAAAATATATTTAATATATACGTTAGGTCTATAACGTAAAATGTGACATAAGTATAAGAAATTCATAACGTAAACATAAATAAATTTGTATACGTAGGTTTTAAGATTAAGCATTAAAAATTTCTAGTTCTTTGATGATCACTTTGTTTCTTCGGATTTACAATAAAGTATTCGTTTTACTATGCACGCACACGCTGACAGAGACACCAAGGCGAAGTAACTTATGAATGAACTCACAATAATCTTGTGATCAACAAACTGCACCGTTATTTGAAAATTTGCACTTCCGCTTTCACCACAACAAAAAACTCCTGGCTGTAAAAGGCAGACTTTCGACACATTCCTAAAATAACTTTACTCTTGCAATTCATTTTGATTAATATGAATTGCATTGTCGCTCTTAAAATTGCATCCAAAACAGTTCAATACTTAAGGTTTCACAGTTCCAAAATGAAAAACAGTGAAAGAATACACTGGCCTGGTCATACCGTACATAATATATTAGCTTAAAAATACAAACTATTTAAACCGTATACAATCCGATGCTTACAACAATGTTGTGTCATAAAAGATTTACTTTTCGAGTATGTTTTAAAAATAGTTTCGGTAGATTGTTCTATTTAGTCCGGGGGCAAGTAGGAGAATAACTTATAACGATCACGGATTAATGGTCGCACATCTTGATTCTGAAATTTAAAAAATAAAATGTTGGTTTTGGCACTTGGTATTGCAATGCAAAACTTTTGAGAGATTTACTTACCAACTTGACTAATTGTTCCAAGAACGGAACTAAATTCATGAGTTCCCTGTCATTCTCGTCCACGAACCAACTTTCGATTGGGATTCCGTTCTCCAGCTGCAAGAGAAAGTTCAGTTCAATGAGTTACAACTTTTGTCCTGACTATCAACTATCAATATGAAAGTAAACTCAAAGATGAAGGATAAACGAACCTGATAACCAAATGCTTGGGGCGAGTTGTCCACGATGATTGTTTTTGATAGGTCTCGTCCAAGGATGCTCAAGTCCTTGATGTATTTACCGTTTATACACAGGCAGTGCTCCCGGAACAGTCGATATCTTAAATAAAAACGTTATTATAATCTAGGCTTTTGGTATTAAAGGACGAAGCATTTATGGCTGACAAAGAAACAAGTAGGAGCGTACTTAATCCATTTTTTTCCTGGGTCCAGCAGATCCAGAATTTTGTTGGCGTATACTTTCTTCGACGCAGTGAACAAAATAACTTCAAACATTGTAGAAACCTTTTCCAAGAATTCTCTAAAGAATGGTCTAGTGCGCCCATAAACCTACAAACACAAAGTTATCAAAATATAATATGATTACTTAAACTCACTTTAAAAAATAGGATCTTATCATAAATTGAAATTGAATATCAACTTGTGCCCTAATAGTTAAAAACAGTTCGCGTATGTGGTACATAAACTGCCGCTCAACAGGACGTGTTTTCTTTCCCCCTTTGTAATATTTAGTCACTGACATTGACAGAAAATACATCAATCCAGCGTGCCAATGGGGATTTCACCATTAATCTTATATAAAACTATACAATTCGAGTTTTTATGCTCACCTGATACGTGCAATCTTGGCAGAAAACCGGAAAAGTAAAGTTAGCATCCACCATTTCCTGTAAACTGCAATGGACCAACGTTTCGTCCAGGTCCAAAACTAAGCTGAAAGTAGGCGAGCTTCTTGTTTTCAACGGTAAAACTGGAAGCCTTGCCTTCATATCTGCCGTCAATGGGGGTAGATTCTTGATGAATGCATATGGATTAGGATTCTCCCAGTATTCATCGTAGTAAACTTCACCGTTTCCGTCTGTATGTAAAAATTATACAGCCTTCATATCTGCCGTCAATGGGGGTAGATTCTTGATGAATGCATATGGATTAGGATTCTCCCAGTATTCATCGTAGTAAACTTCACCGTTTCCGTCTGTAGGTAAAAATTATACTTTGTTAATGTACATTTACATTCAAAACATTATGGTCAGAAAGGAGAATTGTTCTTACTTGTATAGTAAGTATAATTTGGAGAAGGCATTGTCATTGAATTAGTTGTTGGGCTACAAGAGGTTATTAGCGATGCGTCCATGTTTCCATTTTCCTGACCAAAACCCGTTGGTTCCATGGCTGTACATTAAATTCTGAGAGTAATCATGCTGCTGAGAAGTCTGCATTAATTCTTGTGAGGTTGAAGTAGAAGGCACACCATAGTGCATATTGTGGTCGTTGTACTGTGAAGAAGAGATGTCTTTGTCGGTATTATCATTCCCAGTCCCCGACATTTCCAGAATGTGACTCCAACTGCTTCTGCTCTCGTCATCTGTCGTACTGTCCTGATTAAGGTTATTTGTCGTGTTTGAACCACACCACGCCTGATTGGATGACGGCTGAGACCATGACGCCAACGAGCTCGCAGTAGAGGATGAACAAGGCATCATTGAATTGTACTCGGATGTTGCATTTGAACCCAGTAAGGTTCCAGTTTTACAAAGTGGAGAGCTAGGCACACAAGTAGCACCATTACTGTCAGGATAAAACATGGAGGTATTATCGTACGTTGGTAAAGTGATCAACTGATTGGACGACGACTGCGGAAACCATGAGGTAGCCGATGACGAGAAGTTACAGGGAAACAACGTTTCTGTAGAAGTTGGCGTTGTTTGCGAGCTACTTGGGGGCATCAAATTTATCGCAGACGGAGCAAGTGGAGATACTCCAAAAGGATTGGAGTTAGGGTTCGTTGCGGACACTCCATTTGGGCAGTATTCGTCTCGGAATAAATTCAGGTCTTCCTCTGAACAGTAGTCGATGTGGGATGTGTAATTATCTAGAAATGAAGATGTCGACTCATTTGTTGAATCTTCGAAAGAAACATGGGTGCTGGACACAGTGTCTTTATCGGCGTCTTCAGTAGTTGGGGATGTATTGCTAGTAGGATTACTATCATTAGTTAAGCTGTCGTCTTCACCGATCTGCAAGTCAGCCGCTCCCTGTTCGATTGTGTCTTTGGTGGAGTTGTCATGTTCCACTGAGTCTGATTCAACCCCAGTTGTAATTCCTGAGGTTGATGAAGGCGCAACGTCTTCGTGCATGTTTGAAAGTTGGGAAGTTGTACAAGTAGAATTATTTTTATAGCTTTGAACGGAGCCTCCAGACTGTCTTCGTGATTTGACCGACTGAATGGACCGTTTTCTCCGCCGTCTTCGCTTCTTCTTTGGCTTTAGTTTGGTCACACACCCAGGAACTGATTTGTTAACAGGTAGCGGATTCTCTGCCAAAACAGATTGTTGTTGAAATTGGACCTTTTTAACAGCTACTGAAGTTCCATCGCAACTTTCTTGGACTGAAGATGATGCAAGCGGGCTACTGCTCCTTGTAGCACGCACACTTATCCTTTGTCTACTTGGCGTTACTTCTTCGGGTTCTTCAACTTCCTTCGCTTTCGACTTAGTTTCTCCTACTTGCGTACAATTTAAATTTCTCGACCTCAAAACCCGGGTATGGCTTACAAGCAGAGATAACTCCTTGTGTATTGGGGTGTTGTTCCGAACCGCCGACCGTCGGGTTACCACCCCACTTTGAACCAGTAGTCCATCTTTATGGCCATCTTCTAGGTTATTAGTTTCGCTAAAAATTTCAGTGGTGGCAAGATCGCCTAAGTCTTTCCGTGTAGGGACATCTTTCCTCTGCTTCTTGTTTCCTGCCACCCTGTTGCCTCCACCACGTTTTTCCTGAGAAGTGCGACCGTTATTGGCACAACGTGGAGACAACTTTTTCGACAGAGCGGTGGTTCGCTTGCTTGTGCGTAGTTTCATCAATTCTGAGAGGCAGTGCCACTTTACTTCATTTAGGCGATACAATTTTCATTGGAACCGAGCGGCTCGAGTATCTGGACTTCTATATTTCCAAGTAAATTCAGAAAAGCGGCTATTGCACCAAACAATCTGGAAAATTAAAAGAAACAAAACACTTAATATTTTTGCAAGGACAAGATGCTGTTTCTTGGTTGGTAATTATCTAGCGACTGACTTTCCAAATGAAACCAAACACAACCTACCCTTAAATGGAACGAATGTTTTGTACCATATTAGGAAATAATTATGCGTTCTTAGCAATTTGTCTGATTTTGCAGGAGTGGATAGAATGAGAGCACGAACATGTAACGTGTGAAGCTGCAAATTAGTATCATCAGCACGAAAATTTCCAGTGAAGGAAATGTTTGAAAATTTCTGCTCGATTGCATTTAAGGCGACAAGTTAGGGTTATCGAAGTTCACAATTGCGTAGCATATTCCAATTCATACGTGAATGAAACAAAAAAATATCATCACATGTCAACACTCAAATCTGGGTTAAAATTCTTCTTCACGCTTCATGTAAACCTCAAGCTGAACGTGTTCATCGTTGTTAAAACTTTAAATGATCACCTAATTGGACTACCTACTCGTACGATCCAGCATTATGAATTAGTTTGATTGAGACAATTTACAAAAATAATATATTACACATTAGTGTGGCTAATGATCATGTTTTCCTAAGAAAAAAACAAGACCGATATCAATTATATAATCATAAACATCCATAATCAACATGATTTTATCATAATCCTCTGGTGTAACTGCTACTGTAATGACATATTTCGCCCTACCCAAACCTGATGTCAGACTTTCGGCGCTTCCAGTATTGGAAAAGTTTAAATTTGGACAAGACGGGGGCACAAGGCAAGGTACACGCAATATGCAAAGAAAGCTGTCAATAGAAATTGATCCTTTCTATGAACTGAACCCAAAGAATTTTTAGTGCACTTGCATTTTCAGCTCTGTCCCAATTTACTCAGTTCATCCAGCGTGATTAATTATTCAAAAAATAATGTCAACAGATTAAACCGTTGATTCATAATACAATCTTCTTTTGTTCCAGTTA
>JAAXOA010000366.1:0-25167 GCA_036561885.1 Salina celebensis
GCCGGTTACGACATGTTGTTTTCATTTTAGTTGAATGTCGAGAAGCACAATGAATTATGTTCGACAAAAAAGTTTCATTTCCGTTGATATGATTCTGTTATCTGCAATCGAAATTCATTCCAACGAGTAAAGTTTTGTAATTATGCCTGTTTGCAGCGATTCAACATAAAGCTGGCAAATCATTTCCTGTTCCAAGAAGTGGATATATTTCAATTAGCTGGAAAAGCTAACACTGCCGTATACTTGAATACCATTCTTATCATGAAGGATTCTGTTTTAACCGTGGATGGAAATGATGATATCTCGATTGATATTAAGAGAACGAAGTATACCCATATCAAATTTTGCTACAGCGACTGCATTACAAATCCTCGTAAAGAGTTTATAGCCAGTGGATTCACACTTCACAAACTGATGGTTGGCCCAGAAGTGGACACATGCAGAGCCCACGATGGAAAGCCTTGCGATTGTATTAAAATGGAAGGTTGTGACGTTTTTTCATACGATAACACGTGTCGCAGCCGCGTCTCTCGTAAGTACACACCAACTTTTATGGTTAAATTATAGGGAAACACTTTTGTAAATGTGGTCATGTAAGTTTGGCGGCAAATACTACGGTTTGGTGAATAATCTGGTCTAGCGTCAACATCGTTTGACCTGGGGTCACCAAACTGGGAGTGAACAATCATGAGCACATTCCATGTTTTGGATTCAAAATGTCAAATGGATGCCCAAGTGAATGTTGACTACATTTTTCACTTACACAATGCTTTCGAAATCCATACATACCTCGCGTGTAATATTAGCAGATATGAATCCAATTTTCATATCATATAAATATTATGTATGTACGTTTCCAGGTTTCCATCATCATCCTCAAGTACGACGCAGTGCAATATAATGTGCTATGCTTTAGTGGCGATAATGTACTTCTGGAAACACTTTCCCCAAGTACCTGTCCAAAGTACAATATTTAGTTTTCCGGTAGAGGACTGATCCATAATAGGTGCTACTTGAAATTTACCACCGTTAACGGTAACCGCTACTGCCAAATATGAGTTACGACAGTGCTACATACCTGCATGCCGCACCTTTCTGGAATATGGATTAGATGGGCTAGTAAAGATATTTTTTCCAGAAGTTACAAAAATTATTAAAACCAGCTTAGTTGCTTTTTACTCAGAAGTGCACTACGCAGTGCAGTATAATGTTATATATAGATGGTTATAAATTTACTTAAATGGAAACATTCGGTACATGCCCATCCAAAGCACACTTCAGAGAGCCTCCATGCAAAATTTCAACCAGTTTGGCGAAAACGTACAGCATATTGAGAGGCCGCACTGTCAAAATTTATATTTGGCAGGAATGGGTCACAGTTAACAGTAAATTTCTAAAAGAACCTATATTATGGCTTAGACCTCTACCAGATGCCCAAATATGATTCTCGGATGCCCAACCCGCAGGTGTCGTTGTTGAGCCTGCGAATGCGTCTAATAGAAAATCTATATGCAAAATTTCAAACAGGTTGGCCGAGAGGTTAAGCCTACAGGCGGCAGCGTCAAAACTCTAATTGGGTTTTAATGGTATTCTTAAGTGGTAAATTGCAACATACACCTATATTGTGGCTTAGTCCTCTACCAAATGCTATATAGCTTGCCTATATATATAGGATTCTAGGACGTCTAACGCAGAGATATTTTTGTTGATGCTGCTAATAAGTCTAATCTATCGTCATATAAAATCAAGCCGGTTTGTTCTATAAAGCTACTATCGTTAACGATTTTAGCCTCATCCCAAATTTTTCATTTCCATACACACGGTACTTGTGAATTATGTATGTGTATCCAATTTTATATTCATACAGTTCCATATGCAGCCCACTTTTATGACTTCCGCATCGATGGTTCCATATTTTTTCGACGCCGTAATTTTAATATATGTATGCGTATATAAACCAGATTATTTATCGGCGTACCCACACCAAAGTTTAGAGTCCAGTTTTTAGCTGTATAACTCTTAGAGTTCAATAATACTAACACAACAATGCGAAACATCCTCCAAAGCTTCTACCGTGATATTCTTCTCTGCTAGTTTTAGATTTCCACCGTGTTAAATCTTAACATCAAGTTTCCTGTTTCTTATCATTAATTCTATCATGTCACTATTACATTGAAACCCCAACTAATATCGGTTTGTTGAATAGATTGCAGGCATGCCTGTCTAGACCGTGACCAAATGGGGGGATATGACGGCTGTCCCCGGTATGGGCCTAGTATCTACTACCTGAAAGGAGGGATGATGTGCCAGTATCCCACAGGAAATGGATATTGTGATAAATATGATGTCATTGACGCTGTCATAATGGGAGAAAATGCTACGGATAGTAGAAATATAAAGTTCGTTAATTACTTAAGCAGCAAGGTGAGATTTGAACCGCCGCCTGAAAAATCAGCCGTGAAATTGCGAACTGATGCAGTTTTCCGTGGTGCCAAAAGCGTCTTCAGATCTTACGTAGAAACTGGTCCATTAGGGTTCTACTTGAATTTTCCTGATATTGGAAAATATGAGCTAACATTATTGATGTCTGATATGGATCCATCTGCCACAGGATCTCGCGATATAAGCCTTGAAATAAACGGAAAGAAATTAGCCCATGTCATCGATATGAAGAGATACATAAAAGACTCCAAAATCTTGGAGATAAACGTCGTATTTGAAATTTCACGTCGGACAGACATCCCCGGTTTCTGGATTTATTTCCCCGGCTATTCCCAACCAAAACGGCTCGGTGGTCGGGAAACATACGCAGAGAATTTAGGTTTTGATCTAGCAAGCCTAACGAGAATGCCGGTTTTTATTCGCCCTGGAAACTGCACCAAAGAGACTAAAACCTACTTCAATGGATTTTCACTACTTAGATTTCGAATGAATAGTCCTGAGCTCGATGCTTGCGCTTTCAATCACAATAACTGTGAATGTGTCAAAAATCCTAAGTGTGACTGGCTTGTCGCGACTCAAACATGTGTCGCCAGAGAGAAAGGTGAGGATTTTTTGTTATGTTTTAGGTATAACCTGCCTCAATTGCATAAACCGAACGATATTTGGCCATCAGATCCAAGTTTGCTGTGGAATCACACATTAAATGATTACATTTCTCAAAAATGTCAAACTCCCGGGGATATGCCATTCGAGTGACAGTCGCGAAACGAAAAACAGTTACCTAAAGACCCATTATTTGCAAAATGCGATGTTTGAAAAATGGACGTTTGAACCGAACGGTCTGCGTCTATGGGACATACAGGCTTTCCCTACTACTTCTGGTCGATGGCTGGATCAGTAAGGTTATAGGGTCATAATGGCGTCATAATAGGATTAAGTTCGTTTTCCCCATATATACTATTGATCAGCTTCATAATAAGGATTTACTAAAACAGATAGTGCATACGGTTCAAGCGTTAGTTTATCACGTTTTACAATACGACAAAAATTGACATTTGCAACAACTATTTTCGGTCTCTGCTGATCCTTACCGACAATAATAAGGTCAAGCGAGCCATGGCGTTCTGTAGATTGCTTTAGTCGCAGTAAGTTATTTTTCTTTGACATATTGAACTTATAGAACTGTCATTAAAGGACCAAATTTTATCTCCATTACCAGCTTTTGACATTAACCTCAGGCCGAAAATGACAATTCAGAGTACAGTTACAATTGTTAGTAGTCGATATGTCACAAAACAAAGTTTAAATTCAAGATCAAAGCGCTTTGTCTAAAATAATACAATTACTCTTCTTTGACAAGAAAGGTTGTAATAAATTTACTCCTGCCATTCCATTTAGCCTGCGCAACTTTGTACATGGATAAATGGGATGACGGCAGCGTTTTTACAACATTCTAACAGATCCTTAGTCATTATTTAATCGGCAACAAGGACGTCCTTTGCGTTAATTGTTTTTGGTTTGCGATTGTCACTCAAAAAGCATCGATGGCAAGCTGCGACGAGGGCTGGTCATGATATTCTATGCTGAATTTTGAGAGAAATAGATGATTATACAGCCATAATTGAAATATAGTCTTGATATCGTTTGGAATTGCTGAGTATTAACTATTACTTTACAAAAGCATTGAATTAATACAAAAAATTAACGAATCAATTTCTCATTTGAAAATTTTAGTTTGTGCTAACTTCGCCAAGGGTACTACTTGTTACAGGGCTGGAGATCATGTTTTCTACATGCTTGGTGGTGTTGTTTGTAACTTCAAGGCCGGTAAAGAGAACTACTGCTCTGGTTTCAAACAAATTGTGGCAATTAATTTTGGAGGACAGGACGTAACTGACTATCGTGGTATAAAGTTTATGGCGCAACCAGCCGACAAAATGCATGAAGCAATGAAGACTGTCACGGGAAAAGTAGAAGGAGTACCACCAGGAACGACACATGATATTTACAACACACTTCGTGAGTCACAAGGTGACAAGTTCAATGAAATCACTTTTCCGGTGCCTCTTGCCGGAGAAGGAAATTACGAGCTGAGCGTCATGTTTTTCGATTACAAACCCAACGACAAAGTCTCCCGCGAATTTAGTTTCGCTTTCAACGGATACAACCTGACAAATGCTTTCGACATTCGAAGATATCCACTTGATACGAATCACACAGGATTGGAAATCAACGTTCTGTTCCGTGTGCTACAAAACAGCACTAACCATCACAATTTGGATATTCATGGATTGTGCTATGGCAAAAGGGGTCTCTACACGGCTGACACTTCACAGTGCTACAACACAGTCATCCAAGATATGAAAAATGTTTCGTTGACAATGCGCAAAGGATCTTGTGGCGGCGATACAAACTTTGTTGNTTTGGATATTCATGGATTGTGCTATGGCAAAAGGGGTCTCTACACGGCTGACACTTCACAGTGCTACAACACAGTCATCCAAGATATGAAAAATGTTTCGTTGACAATGCGCAAAGGATCTTGTGGCGGCGATACAAACTTTGTTGTTAGTGGATTGTCCATAATTAAATTTGATTGAGTTTACTATTTTTGAAAATATGAATATATTGTACTAAAAATTATAGGGGCGGCGCCCTACACGTATTTATATTATTATATTGTATCAATTATTCAAGCACGAATGTCTAATTTTTTAAATAGGAATTCGATGGCTTTATAACCTTTTAGAAATGTTATTTATGATATTTCACATTCAAAAAATTGAACAACACAGTATACAATTTTGTATGCTGTGTTGTCCAATATTTTGGATGTGAAATAAATGTTTTCTAACTGTTTTGAAAGGCTTCAATTCCTATTGAATATATTATTCTTTCGAATATTTGACCGAGTCGATTCCAAATACAGACAAAAACAAAAACGCAGAATTACCAGTAATCTCTCTTTATTGGAATAAAGCCATACGATACAAAAACTGACAATTTCATAAAATTACAATACATGCTTCCATGTCATTAATAGTTTATCATTTTAACAAAAGGTAAGAGTCAAATTGACGATAATGATTTCATTCATTTCAGAAGCAACTTCTCAACTCAAAATGCATGCATCAGCCTACTCATATTGTTGGACAATAAAATTATTAAAAATCCTTACATTAAAAGTTTGCAAGCTGACGCTAGCGATAAAACCGTTTGGTAGCAGCAAAAGTTTTTGTTTGGGGAAATGTTGTTTTTTTTCTTTTAGCCGTCGGCGGGTTAACTGATCAATGTGTGCACAAACAATCTATAAACAAGCTAGTAAAACGCAAGATCCATAAATCTGTTTTGAAAACCTATGGCTGAAAATATCCCTATAAGAAACAGGAAAATTGAAGAAGGCGTGACATGATTACCCCCAAACTATTATCCAATTCTTTACCAATTGTTCTGAACTGAAGTTTTTATAAAACTAGAATTTGTGAAATGTTCTCATATTATCGTGGGTTGAAGCGTTAGGCCAATTTGAATATTTCGACTTCTACACATTGCTGTCTCCCTTTCTTAAAAATAAAATGTGTGTTTCTTCCTACTAGTGCGTACATATAAATTTTCAGTAGGAATCAACGCCTATTTAACTGTTTAGAGGCATTTTTTCATTTATTTCACATTATAAAAATTTAACACAGTATAGGGTTTCAATGCTGTGTTGTTCCTTTTTTTTTAAATAAATGCAATAGTGTTTCGAAACGGTTAGAAAGACGTCAATCCCTATTGAAAATTAATATCTTCGTTCTTGAAGCCTTGGAATATCATATAACAATTTATGTTCTCATGTAGATATGCTACAAAATTTCGGTCAACTGTGCCGTTGATAAATACTTCTGCCGTCAACTGGTGACAACTTCCAGCTTGATTAGCTTAAATAGGATGTTAAATAGCTCTCAGGATGTTAAATTTGGTTATTTGTCATAACATATGCTCATAAATATTGAAAGGAAGCACGTTTAAGTTTAAGCGAGATGGGTGAAATAGATAAGCAACTTCACTTATAACAGGATTATATTTCTAACTATAATATTCGTACTTTTTGTAACAACCGTTAAAAAAATTCTGAATGGATTTCATGGGCAACCCACAAGAAATCCAAATAAATATACATATTTACATACATTCAACTACACAGGTATAAATTCCTGAATGTGGACCGACAGTTAGATAAATCATAATATTCTAGTATTTTGTTAAACTAACAAACAGTCACTCTACTCACAACTAATTTTATTTCACCTTTACAGTAAGATCATTCGCATAGAAACGAAAAACATATTAGGTTTTCCAAGTTTACTTATACAAAACAAAATAAGAAGGAATAATTGTGTCCTCTTTCATTTTATCTAAGATTATGTGGTAACTAAGCAAACTCTGTATTTTTGTGTCTCAGAACGTTGACTTTATCTCCCATTAAATCCCAGGAACAAACATTAAATGATCTTGGGATAGAAAAACACTTGCAAAGCATTAAATTGTAAAATCTTGATCCATGGGTTGAGCCTCCTTAGTATCCTCCAGAGTCTTCTGACGTTTCAAAGCTGTATCCTCTACATCCGTTTCATATGGTACCGCAGTATAAGCTAAATAAAATATAAAAATCGATGAGGTTAGTTAGTCTTTGGCAAGGTTTTGGACATTAGTTTAACATAAATAACCGTATATCTAAATAATCAAATGAACTTTATTGAATAAATAATAACCCTGCATCGTTAAGTTGCGTTTACTGAAATTGACACAGGAATGCTGACACACAATAGTAGACAATTTGCGACGTAAACTGACCAACATTACAAAAAAAAACCAACGAACTCAACAAACTGGCTTTTATACAAGCTTCAAGAATGGGAACAGCGTACGTACATTTCATTTCTTCCTCAATTTTATCCAAGATATGCCCAACTTCTGACTGGGTCTGCCGTTTAGTTACTGTCTTTAGTATGTGAATTGGCAGAGTGTTTGTTAGGAACTTTACAGCTTCCCAAAACTTATATGGTGTTTTATAACGTTCATAGTGGGAGACCTAAAGCATATAAATAATTAACCAGTAGAATTTAATTATACTTATAAATAGTTTTTTTAAAACAAAATACCAGTTTATGATGAATATCGTGGTCAACGTATTTTACGAGTTGGTGGAGGATGGAAGCACAATCCGAGGTTTTTTCGGCAAGCTCCGTATGGTACTTGGTTAGTAAATCCGATAAAATTAACGCTTGATTCGGGTCAGTCGGGAGTTCTGACACACTAGACGCGTTGGCCGCAGTCGGGGAGCCTACTGATGATTTGGAAACAACTTGATCCCGTGAACTGGTTCCTACATTGCTGTCAGTAACTCGAAAACCAACTGTCTGCAAGGCGCTGGTTTTAACTTTAACAAATTTTGTTAGGCCTGGCAATATTAAGTTAAGTTGTTCATTAGCTAGTGAATTTGTTCCAACTTTTTTAGCCAAGTACACGACTTGGTCGTGATGGTAAAAGCTTCTGTCGTAAACATTTTCACCCACGTATTCACTGTACTGAATAATATTTTCGAGACAGTAGTTTAGAACATTTTTTCTGTTTTTGTTGGTCGTATTTAATGCCAAACTCGTCTTTTCAAAGATATATCGAACGAGCATGTAGTGTACACGACCTAGTCGCAAGTTATCCGACAAGTCTTGTAGTGGCTCATCGCTTCCTGCTGTGAGTATATTCTCTATTAAGTGCTCTTTTCGGTCAATGACATCGTCGTTGTCATATAATGAATTGTGAAGTATCCATGTCAATGCATGTTTCTGCATATCTTTTGTAATTTTCTCCTGATATCTGAACAGCTGCACCAAAGTTAAGCTGCCTACTGCTAAAGATACTTCGACTGTAAGCCAAGGAATCTGAAATCCACTATCATGCAGCTGCTTTGGCAGATTTTTAACAAAGTCATCTGTCATCGTTGTTTCTATTGCTGAAATAAATATTGGGAGTTCAGAGTGCTCTAGATTCTTCAACCAATCGGAGTTAAAACTGTTGGTAAATATTCTCGCAATATTTCTTAATCCTGTTATCATAGCAACAAACAAAGGGGACATTTTTCCTTGCATGACCTTCGTATGCTCTGGAGAAAGAAGTAACGGTTTGGGTTGGACGCCTTCAACAATCCGATTCATTACGCTACAAAGGCGCTGATTCTTAAAAGAATAATCCTCCGTTTCCAAAATTTTCGTTAGCAACAGTGTTAAAAACTCTTCAGAAATATTCCCCAAGGTCAGCGATTTCCGAACATGAACGGAGACCTGTGCGTAAAATATTTGAGGTTCACTTTCAGGGTCACTAAGAAACTTTTCTATTTCCTCGTTGTCAATATCTGAATCGACGTCCATTAGCGTTTTCCAATAGTCTTCCGTCATAACTATGGATTCAGATGTTTTCATATGTTCGGTACTTGATTGGGGAGTTTTAGGCAGTGAGCGCACGCAAGAGGTAATGTAGAGTCGATTGTAGGCGTCTGCGAAATTCTCCTTTAGGTAGTTGATAAAGCTCAGTATTTTCTGAATTTTTGTCAAGGATGCTGCATCCCATATAATTCGTAACTTCTACAGATGACTTTGGAAATTTTACCAAGTGCTGAAAGAGCTTGAAATGGATATTTTCTTCAAGAATTGCAGTATTTCCGTAATAATCTTTGATGCGATGCATTCCAGGTTTAAAACTCTTCATAATATCGATTATCGCTATTTTCTCATTGATTGTAGTCTCGTCGTTATCTCGAGAATGATATGTGAGTAAATGTAGGATGGTTTTGAAACTGCTGCGATCCCTTATTTGGATGTTTGTCCATTCAACGAGCTCACTGCTTATAGCCAGAAGGAAGCGGAAGAGTTGATAAAATCCAAAATAAACAGAGCAAAGTAAGAGAACCTGACGAACTGAAAATGTCTGTTTCTTGAAATCAAGAAAGTGAAATAAGTTTGCAACATTTATATCCGACAATTGGTCACTTGCGTACCAACTAGTGAACTTGTAATTGACTGGATTTGTGAGAAACGCATCGAAGAGTATTCTGGCAATATTTGGATTCCTTTTGGAAAGCAAAATTACATCCGGCATGTTGTAGTTGTCGATAACAAAAGGGTACGGTGCAGTAAGTTTGGTATAACCAAGCATATCATTTAGATCAGATTCTCTGGATTTGATGTAGCGGTTGGAGAAAAAGTCTTCGAATGCATATTGAAACTTGGAATCGTCAACTTTGATCTTTCCCACGAGTACTTGAAGACAGAATTGATCGACAATGTATTCTGTAAATTTGTCATGGTGTACAATAATCGGGTAACTTGTCACATTGGGATACACCAGACCATAGATCGACTCGAGGTTATACCGGAACTTTGGAGTCACGTTGTTAAGAGCGAAGACAATCAGTGCCCATCGCAATGGACATGGGTTGCCACCATATCGCGGGTGATCATCGTCGACAAGGGAAAACTGAAAGAACTTGTCGTAAATTTGTGCTGGAGCTATTCTTGGAGAAATGGTTTCAGATTTCATACTACAGTGGGTAACAACTGTGTCTCTATACAATCTGCCAGCTGCTATCCACATCCATGAAGGCATCCCACAAAATTTTAAATCATAAGTGTTGTAAATTATGTTTGCATACTTGGAGGTACGTTTTGATGATATGCTCCACTCTCCAAAAATGGAGTTGACTTTCTCTTGCGATGAAATAGGTAATAATTTGGTGACAAGTTGCGATTTGTTGCTTACACAAGCTAATTCAATTTGATGTGTTATGTTGGTTACGAATATAATTTTTAACTTTGGAACCTCCAGCAATACGCCTAGAATGTAATTCAAACGTTTTCTCGACGCAGGGTAAGAGGTCCCATCGTTGTTATCAGTGATTTTCGAGAGATCGTCGTCTATGGCCACAATTGTCTTGAAGTTTTTAAGTATTCTCCCGATCAATAATTCCTGAAACTTTGATGTCGCCAGTTTCTTTGCGATGAGTGATACAGCAATGTCGGTTGTCAATTCGCCGTCACAAATACTATTAAACAACTTCAGGAGGACAGCAGTCGTAAATTTAAATACTGGCACCGAACAGGGACGGCATATACGCAACATCATCCTCGTTTTTCCATCCCCCAACAGCCCAAAAACAAACAATAGCTTGCATTCTTGGTTTAGTAGCTCCTCCTCTGGGATTACCCGATAAAGTTTGCCATTCTCAAGTTGAAGTAGTATTTTCTTCATATGATGTTGAGAGACTACAGGTTTAGTGTGATCTTCAAATATTTTATATGCAGCATTATAGTCCACGTCTGGAGTAACAAGTACATAACGAGGATCATAGTTCCCTGTACTGCAACTATTATCCACATATAATGTTGGTGCCTTAAGACAAGAAGAAATTTTTCGAAGGTCACAATACTTCCCATTGCAAACAATGGTGGCGCAGTCTTTCAATTCATGATCCATACTAAATTCCCCAATTTGTAACCATCTTCGCCAAACGTTCACCGTTGGAGGACAGTCTCCGTAAAAGGAATCCCGCACTTCAATTTCAAGCGATAAGTTTCGAATCATTCGATTGAGTTGTGCACCTTCCAAGTAGCTGTACAAATCAGACGCGTTTATTTCCACTGATAGTAGTGAAACTTTACCATGAGTCAGTAGCCTGCGTCTAGCTTCTAGGCTAAGTTCATCCCATGTTAGAGGGTGTTCAGTGTAGCTTGAGATTCTTGTGGTGTTATTTAGAGTAGTTTGGATCTTTCTAAAGTCATCCTCAGGGCCCACCATGAACACAATGTGGGAACACAAAATAACATCCGTGATTTCAAAGCTCGCAGTATCAATTGCGACAATTACGGTATCTTCAAATGGTGCAGCTAAACTATGTTGCCACATATCATCTTTTGAATTTATGTTTCCCCTTCGAATAATTCCATGTGTTATTCTTATGGTAGATCCAAGAAAGCGCCTGTGCTCGTCACCGTTAATTTGCACGATTTCAGCTACCAGATCAGTGGTTGTCATTGAATCCTTGCATTTGTAGCGAGTTATGAGCATACCTAAAAGCATTAACATGACAAGAATTAATCTTTTGTAGAACTTACAAGTAGTGTTTGTACATGAAAGAACAGGTTCGACAAATTTTAAACTAACAACATACGTTGAGCCTCTTTCAGAAATTCTGTGACTGGCAACCACCTAATGCAATTCTGTTTCTGACGTATGTTTCTGAAAAATGACTTTAGCCTTCTGTTTCGACTCCATATCATTGTATCCGAAATATATTCTCAAGGCCAGTGCATACTAACAGATAAGAACCTAATGCAAGTATCAACCAAAGAAATTGAATTGTTACTGTACCTTTTTCCTGAATTTCCTTACTAAATTTAGTTTCTAACAATGCCAGAAGATACGTGTATACTGTGTACACCTACTCTAGTTCTCCAAGTAAACAATGACGTTGTAAATTTTTACCTTGCATTTTTAAATTTCCAATCCCCCGAATGACGCGTTTTGCAATGAAGTCCCATACAGCTATTTCGGGGTCATATTTCTCCTCCAACTCGTCCTCGCTCTGTAGGGCAGTCCAGTGTAATACCAAATCGTATTTCTCCAGTAGTTTGACAAATTTATCATCTCCAATTTTTTTTCCTCCCTAGAATTTCTGACAGATTTCTTGAGACGTTCCGTGGGTCTAAATTGGACTATACAAAAATCAGCTCAGTTAGTGCTTGCAATGAATGCAGGTTTAAACGTAGGTGTGCAACATGCACTTATTTAGTGTTATAAACAGTGATCACAGTAGTTAGCAGAGTTAAAAACCTAGCAAAACATCATGCTAATCATAAGAAGAGTTACCTGACCTGTTGCAAAGAACATGATAAAATTTGGCCTGTAACTGTGTAATGAGGAGAATAATAATTTACACGGATCATTAGCAAGCTTACTACTTACTGTAAATCCAAATATTTTACCCCGTTGTAAAATTACTATAACTTTAAATAAAGTATAGTAGTTTCCTCCAAAATTAGCTCCCTATAGCGGTACAGGATTCGATGTACCGTTTAAATGACTACTTCCTTATGCATGAGAAAACAAAGTCTCAAATCAGTATGAACCTTCTCAAATCTCATATCAATCACTGATGGGGAACACTCCGGAACTAATAGTCAAGTCTAATAACTAGGGGTTGTAGTTGATTTGTTAATGACAAATCAGCTCAGTACTTCTTATCTCAATTTTTCGTTCGCGGTTTTAATCTGTGCGCTTTGATCAAGTATAATTCTTTTAAAATTATGCACATAGTTTGAACTTTATCTTTCTAGAGAACCCACATCATTAATAAAAAAGTTGGAAATTGGCATTGCATTTATAAGGGCGAATAAACATGGTTTTTAGGAATAGCTAGTGGCCAGACCTGTTTAGGAAAATATTTTCGATGAAATGAAGTTCAGTAAACCAACGGAAATTATATACTGTTACCATAATTTCAAACTCCTCTTTCGTGATTAGACACTGGTCCAGTAATATTCCCAAGCAACAAGAGCCACATCTGGTACTTCCGGTATACTGCAGCAACAGTGCTTCCACAAAATTTGGGGAATCCACTTCCATTCTTTAGCTAATAATCTTTAAATAAAACCAAGTTCGTATTAACCAGTTATTGGGCCTTATATTTGCTAAGAGCATTTTCGTGACATCCAACCAAAAAACAATCATGTTGTAGTGTTAAAGTGTGATTAGTAAAACGGCAAGAGCTGCCAACTCGTTTGGAGTAATCTGCGGTTCATTCTAAAGTAATGTTTTTTTTAAAGAGAAATGTTCTGAATTCCTGAAGATTGAAGTTCTGCACTAAAGAGGATACTCACTGATTCTGGCTCAGCGGCCATAACTGCCAATAAAATAAAGTTCTCTGAAAGCACTCCCTAATTTTTTTTAGGAATAAATCCACCTACGGCTAATCTCAAGTGCAGTGGTGCAATCGGGTTTACTCCATTTCTAAATAAATCCTTGCAATCCGTATAATAAAGGAACAATTTGGTGTCTGATTATTATTCATTCAATTTATCGTGTAGCGTTTCAAAGCCAGTACTCATTTTTGTTATTCTATTGTTTTGTTAAAATTGCTAAATGCGAATCTGTCGCTTGCTTAAATTTTGATCTGATTTGTTACCAAAAGCAGCAGACTGGGTTAGTCAGGAACAACTGTTGCATCATATTCAGCTTCAAAAAATAAATGCAGAACACGCATTAGTGAATATTTATGAAACTCAAACAGACCATTCATGTCACATCTACAACTTAGTATGCTTGTTTCAAACCATAGAATAAGACGGTAAAGTTATGTTTTAAATAAACATAGTTATATAGAGTTTGATCAAATACCTGTTTCAACTTATCCCCCAGTCCGATTACACATCATATATGGTTTTCTATATAAATATTATAAAATAGCTACAGTTCAAAATATAAATCTTCTAAATGATAGTTACTGATTTACACAAATAACATTGGAAGTTTCAAATTGACCCAAAAAACTAATAGAAGTTAGTATTTGAACTTTGGAATTACTGCGTAGTAAGCTCGCAATCGTGTAAACTACCCATGAAGAAAAGAATAAACTGATGTCAATACATAATACATATCGAGGGCTGTGTGCCAGCAATCATCCGGTTAACAGTGTAGTACACCTCTAGCAAAATAAATATACATTATGCTTTACTACAGACAAGCTTTGTATCGCGAAAGGAAGGTATCGTAGTAGGGAAATTGGTGTTATGAATTGGAAACATGAGAGTAGCGAAGAAATTCAGTAGCCACTTCAATTGAACCTACCTACCTACCTACCGTGAGGATAAGGCTTATAGCCTAGAAGACTATTTCGCCATTCACACCTAGCAATAAATAAATATGCCACAAAACGCTTATCTCAAAAGGCAAATAGATGCAAGTGATTAGTTTACGAGCACATTCCTGTGGTTTGTTCTTTAGTACAACTCCTGGAGTTGATTTTTTTATAATGGCCTCTTACGACGTGCCGGACTTTTTTTTAATGGTTGGAAACTGGTGGCGTAGTTAACAACTAGATATAATGGGGATTATTGAGATTGTAATACTTGTGATTTAACTTCATGACACTATGAAAACTTTATTTTAAATATATTGTTATTTCTACGATTGAATGTCTGCGATATAATTATTTTCCAATGTCTAATGTCTGCCGTTTAAATGTATGCTGTATACACACCCAAACCTGTATTGTAAGAAGGTCTTTAGACAAACAGACAAGTATGTTTGTAACACAGTTTTCTTCCTTGAGAGATTCTAGCTGTATTGAAACAACACACTAAAGCAGCTTACTATGCATATAAATGGTTACATAGTCCGCAATTACTATATAAGTATATTGTGTCAACCAAGCAGTATTCATTACATAAAAAAATTAAATGATATTATGAAAGACAGTAGCATATATGTACATTACTATTCTCCAAAGGCAACCAGTACTGAGTGCCATTAACGTAGGCTGATGGTGTGCCTTTTTCCGTTTGTATTCTCGCAAAAAGAGAGAAATGATGGAAGCCTGTCGTACTACCATACAACCATCACATACGGCAATTCCATCCATATATTGTTAAATACCAATCATGCATGGAACTAGATTAAAACCCTCTTGTGATGCGTCTCAGATTTTTAATGTCTATGCATGACTTGGCAATTTCTGTCGGTGGTTGCAAAAAAAACCAAGAAAACTTAAATCCCATACAGCTGATTTAGCTGATAGCTTACTTGCTACCACATATTCAAGGTTTTTCGGTGAATACAAGTGGATGAGTAATACACCTAACTGGTGGTTGTCAGTTGACACTAATGAACTTTCTTCGTGGTTTTTTACCGGTTCCCAGTGTACTAGTGGTTCCTTTTGTTACGTGGCTGTTCATATTTTGAAAAAAGTTAGTCAGATTGACGGAAGAATTTAAAATGAATCCGGTTGACCCTCTCACCTTCTATTTCGGCTCGCCTGCTATGTTGACTTCACAAGAAAACTGGACTTTTACAATGGATATGAAGGAAATATGGCTGCATCGAGAAAGGTTGGGAGGACTGAATGACAGTGAGAACATTGAATACGGAGGAATCATTACTAAAGGAAAACGAATTCGCGATGCGTTATGTGATATGTTTGTTCTTGTACGCGATAATGTGCCTGTAGATTATTGCGAAAACTGGAAATTCACCAACATACTACGATTAGTCAGAAACTTTGGTCAGCATGCGCACGAAACACTATCCTATGATCACTTTATCTGGTACTTTCCGTTTGGATACCCGAATAAGCAAAAATTTATGCAAAATCTAATAAATAGGCTACCCGATTTTTTAATTTTTACCTGGTGTCTTGAAAACAACATTATTTATGATGGTAATGAGGTAAATGTCCGTGCCTCATTCAAATTTTTTCGAGACTTGGAAAACTTTATTGAAGATTACTCCCATCGTAAGTTCCCTTTCGAATTTTCCTTTACTTTCAACCAGAACCGATTCATGAATTAAACTAAATGACTGATTGGGAAATTTTTACAGAAAACCGAGTTTGTTCTATCCAGTATAGTATTGGAGAAGGTTGGAGGACAACAAGTGTGCAGTTAGACGTCGTTTCAATGGATCATCCAATGTATGAGCGACTATTTGGAAGCGTTGTTACGACCTTCGAGGAAAATAACAAAACATTCATAAAGATTTCACGACAACATAGAAACGGGGACTCCCTAAACTTTGAAGTTCAAAGGGACACAGACATAAATTTTATGTTTGGTCCTCATAAGATAGACTTCAACCGTGCACCTAACAGAACCACCGTGTTTGTACAAAATCGTAGTACGGAAGGTATTATCCAGCGATTGCATAACGCACAGATTCGCTACAGAATTGAAAGCTATAATTAAATTTTTGTTAGGTAGAGCTATCTGTACAACGTATATAAATATAAATTTAAACACCAGCACAGGTTTTAAACAGAATTACTTGTATCGTCTCCACGTTTTAAAAATGAACACATTTAAACATAGCCTCTCCACACTTGAAAAGACCTATGAGCCGCATTGGATGCGAACGCGAATTACTTCAACATACATATTTAGATTTCAGATTATTTGTAAAACATTTACGAGTTTAACCGCCATTAATGCTGTTGTCGCTATTTAATATTTATGGCGCAGTTTCCATGAGTGGCATAGACATATCCACAACTAAACGCTTTTAGATGCTAAAATCTAAATTTGTAAATTTCAAATTCTTGTTAAACCCATTCTGGTGTAATATCAGTATCTGCGTGAAATTTACTCGCATTATGTTTACTTAAAATGATATGTAAAATGAAGGGATTCAATTTGGGTCAGCTTTACCCCAATGTTTTCGAAAATCTGCCATTTAAAAGAACTTAACGGTCAACAATGTGAACCGTGAATTTTGACTCTTTTCAAGTGTGCTACTTACAAATCAAATGTGCCTAAATATGTTGTTATGAGATGACTTATAACTCTTCGAATTGGTAATGAAATAAAAACTCGGAAGATCGTCAAATAACAATATTAACATTGATAATTTACGGGGAAAGTGGTTTTATTTGTATATTTACAGCAAAGTGAAAGCTTTATGTAATTTTAATAACATAGTCTGACAAAGAGATAGAGAAAGTTTCCTTTATACTTAAGAAGTCATTTTTGGCGCTTGAATTTGCTCAGAAATAAATTCAATCCATTTTTAATGCGGCCTTTTTGGCATGGCAGGCAATTGAGTGGTAGTTAATTGAATTTTTTCGGGAGTGGTTTGCTTTTAAAGTTTAGTGGAACAGTTTTGTAATATAGTTTAGTAATACAAAATGTTTGATTTACAAAAGTCAGCGTTAAAAAGGAAACAGTTGTTAATTGAGGAACTCTTTAATAACATGACAGTTAAGGTAGGATTTGACATATAATATAATGCTGGTTCGGTATCCCTGTCAATGTTTAATTTTGCATTGTATCCGCCTTCAAACTAGCGTATTAAACTCATAAGGCTATTTAAAACGCAATCGAAAACATTTCTAGGCGTAAACGTTGTACAGGGTTATGTCACACTCCCTTTTATTTCAGGAATCAAATTAATTTTTTTTGTCGAAGTAATAAACAAAACTAGTAACTTATTTTGTGAAGTAATATTCCATTAAATCAATGTAATAACTTAACTGAAAATTAATCGCGTTTTATTTCATACAGCCAATTGAGGCTTGTATCCTGGAGATCAGCCGGATGATTTACATGTGCTCAAATACGAACTGCATTCATATATTTTTAATATTCTCGTGTTTTTCCTGCCAACTACTTCTGTAGAACGCTTTCTGAACAATGGGCTTGTGCAAAAATGCCGCAATGCCGGGTATTGGAAGATTCTGTAGTTGGAATCGTCAATTCAACTATTGTGTCGTCAAACCCAATGGGTTACAGAGTTTTCAATGTAATGAAGAGTCTGTTGCACAAGCCGACGTGAAGAATACCCACCTGTCCGGAATGAACTTGTTGGAGAATGTGACGGTGGACAGGACAATCAATATTGCGAAATGTTCCAGGAAGTCAGAGAATTTATGACAAAGCCATCGAAGTCTCTAAGAACGACCTAACTTCTGATGAATGCTCGTTAGCTGCTAATAGAATCGGAAATGCATGTGAGTATAATAGTAAATGCCTCCAGCACCATGGTTTACTCACTTAGTATGTACTATTTTAAATTCATTATGTTTTCACAATTTTATAACCTTAGTTAAGTTAGCATCATTTGTTTTCATGTAGTTTGCATCCAATGCCGAAGGATTTCTATGATGTCTACCGAAACTCGATTTCCAGAAACCAAAATTAGGATTGATATGGTTTTGTTTGATACAACTGCATCTTTATCGTTTGGAGGAATGAAAAATTCAAAATTGCTGAGTATTTCGTTTCAATCATTATCTGACTTATTGACAATTACCTCGGCCTTGGTGTTTTTAAGTAGGTAACAAAGTGGGGCAGTGTGCGTAGTGTGGTCTTCTGTGTATTGTGTATGTTATGGATAAATGAATACAACTTTGGTGTTGACCCATGCAGTTTCATCATGCCTTAGATACAATGCATAAAATATTTTCATGTTGATATTAGCTATGTGGTTAGCGTTAGAGGGTTTTGCTGTTGAACATCTGTAATTTGTTTTAATTATAAAATGTACGATTATTATCTCTCGAATGAGATGATACAAAGCCTTATATTTCTTGGTTGAAACATCCAAAGTTAACACTTGCTTTCACCGAGTTTGGTAAAGTAATTCCAAGGAAGGCTTCCCCGATAGGCAACACTAGGTTTACCTAATTCGTTTTTGTGTATTGTTATTGTAAGTATTGGGCGAGGGTTTAGGTGAATCTTATTTCCTGATTTTCCCTTGCCTGTGTAAGCCAAGTAAACACCCGATGCTTGATTAACAGGCGAATCACAGAGGACTCACCTTATTCAGGAAACCTCCCTGACAATTTAACCCAAGGTATTTTTGATGAAACATGTGGATTTTGCAAAGACAAGTGGAAAACCTATAGATATGTAGCCTTGAACTTGTTCAGGGCTTTGTTCCCTTTGAATGCAACGGTCACATCAAATTTTATTTCAATGCTTTAAAATAACATTACGCTATTGCATAATACATGTATTTATATAGTTTGGGGAAATTATTCGCAATCGAGGTATTCCTTAACTAAATAAATGATTCAACTTAATTTTCATGTTCTCTTTCTTTATTTATACCGTCGACAATTGTTAAGTGCATATTTAGAGTACAATTACATCCGGGTAAGTTATTTTAGATCAAACTGGAAGAGACTGTTAACTGAAAACGAGTCACATGACTACGACACACGGGTTTATTTAGTAACACATGAAATCATTGATTGTCAAAAAATCTCAATTATATCCTTTTATGAATGTTCGTATGAAGCCCTGGAACGAATGAAGCCCTGGAACAATCCCTAATGAAGCCCTGGAATGTTCCTTAACGTTATCGTTTCTAAGTCTTCAGTACATGTCATTGAACATTCTAAAACCTAAATTTCATGAATACGGTTCGAGTAGCTGATTTGCTGACGGGACTGCACAGATTTCAGTTGAATACAAACCATTATTGAATGGCATATGTACATAGTGCCCACGTAATGCACGAAGTCCAATTCATAAATGGAGATTTGTTGTTTAATATATGTAATTTTTGTCAACAGATTAAAATGCATGGAAAGAACCTTCACATGATACCTGAATTATCTTGGTTACAGATTTCATTTGTGATAGTAAATGGTAAGCCATAAACCACAGTCTAAATTTAATATAACGACTTGATGTTTCTCTGGGTTTACACAACTTAATTTTTGCGTGTTATAACATTTAACAACGTTTTTAATGTTTTGACTGAGTTTTTTCCTTTGAAATTCCGAATAAAATGGACTGGCTATGTGTTACATTGTTGATATTGCATATGCAGCTTGACATCCTGACTGAATCCGTTTCGAGCAAGCTTATTCTTGGAGGCGTTCCCTTGCTGGAAGCGTGCTCTATTAACGAGGACTGTCAAGGTTACCCATCCACCACAGAATGCAACGAACAAATATTTGTCCGCATGTGCAATGCTGACAATGTGTTCCACAGGCCTGACGGAGGTTGCCCGTCCTGTGCCCCTAACCCTAACCGGCAAAAAGTTGGTGAATAATGTGTGAAAGCTGAACAATGTCCGTTTTCTCCCAATGTCGACTGCTTTCCTGTCAATGGCACACCAGGTAAAATGATTTGCAACTGAACCGAGGGTAATATACAAAACTCAGCGGGAACAAAATGCGCTGCAATAAAAACACAGATTGGAGAAAGCTGTGAATACGATCAACAATGCACCTTAAACATCGGGCCTTTGAGTGAATGCACTAGTAACCAATGCGTATGTAAAGAAGGAGCAGTTAATATTGGCCCCTGGAAGTGCTTATTATTGGTTGACGTCATTGAAGGGAAGTGCGAAATAGACGAACAATGTACTCTAGGCATCTCAGGATGATTTAGTGAACCATGCCCGACCATGGACATCCTGATGGGAAAATTTGCAAATGCAAAAACGATGCAATTCATGAAGCAGGTGAACATGTTCGCTACCTAAACCGAGAATATATTGGGGATATGTGTGAAAGAAATGCCCAATGCAAGTCCAACCTTGGCGACTTGAGTATATGCCAAGGCGACATGTGCATTTGTCTTCCAGGCGGAGTTCCCAATTCGGCGGATAATCAATGCTTACCAATTTTATACGAAATTGGTCTTGAATTTGAAGAAAATCAGCAATGTAGTGTAGCACACAGCGAGTGTGGACTTGCAATGGTGTGTCGCTGTAGAGATAACTACATTCCGGTCAACAATACATGCATTCCCAATTCAGGACTGATAGGACAACCTTGTTTGACTGACTCAGATTGTAAAATTTTCCTTGGTAACTATAGCTATTGCCAAACAGGAACATGCGTATGCAATACTGACTCAGTTGCCCAAGACGATAACACAAAATGTATCCCTATACGAAATGAATTGGGAGAGGAATGCATACAGACTAACCAATGTACTTCCGGAGTTTCAGGAGAACATTGCATGTGCAGAGATAGTCAATGTGTCTGCCATGATCACGCGACTCATGAGCCAAATGAACACAAATGCTTATTACCAGCTAATAGAATTGGAGAACCGTGTGAATACAATAGCCAATGTTACCATCATCTAGGTTTGCTGAGTATATGCGTGTCACAAGAAACGTGTAAATGCATTGACGTCTACACTAAAAATATACAAGACAGATTTTGTTCTCCAGTTTGTATCTCCGAAGAAACTGAACAAAGTAGTAATAACATGAAGTCTGTCGCGCCATGAACGATATTAGGAAAATGCTGTACATTGCTCACTGTAAAAGTTATGCAATTCTTGTTCACAATATATTATAATCAAATATTTATTTAACGGAATAAAACATACTTTGTACCAATATCGAAGAATTGTTCTAGATTTTTGCATCCATCGCGAGGGATTTAACAAATTAAAAGCCGTAAAAACATTTTTAATGAGATGCAAACCTTCTCTAACACGGTGCCATTTTAGTCATGTAAGTTACTTCGGTTTGTTGAATATTGCATAAAAAATATTTTTTCCCTGGATTGTTTACGGATTTGTGGAAAAAATTAAAACTACGGCGCATAAAATTTAGATTAGAGGAAATTTTGATGCAGGTTGTCTGTTGGTGAATGATTGATGTATGAATGAATTTGCAAGTGTTTTTGCAAACATTAGATTACCAACCTGCATCCTTTATGGCACGAATGTCATGAACTGAACATTGATGGTTTATCGTATAATTTTGTCAGCCTATTTCCAACTTTGCTTGCATACTACAGTCTGTGGACATCCACAGCGTGACGTTGACATCTACAGCATGCTTTTGTTATCAACAGTGTGCTGTTGATATAAATATTCAAGCACAGTATGATGTTGTTATACACAGAATGCTGTTGATACTAACAGCATGCCATATGTAATGGAATGAAAATTTAATGATTAATCTGATTAATTTATGGTCGGGCGCATATTAAAGTGGTCGGGTGATTTTATTTCAAAATATATTGCCTTGGATAAATAACCAAACTTTTGCCAGCGGCCTATTGAATATTGAGATAAATGAAAAACAAATCTGAATACAACGAAAAGAATTGTGATCCAATTTGATCGCCATATCACGTTATAATAATTATTTTTTTTATTTAAATACTGTGAACATAAATTCATTTATCTCATCTTTACAACGGTTGATTTCAAATCTCTAACGATCAAAGGTTTCAAAGTACACCTAAAAAGTACAAAGACAGGTTTTTCCAAAATTATAGATGAAATTAATAAAATTGATATTTGAAATAATAGATTAAAATGTTTTAGTTCCAATTATGACACATAAAAAATTGCCAATACATAAAATACCTATTCAAGTTTTTCCACACTTCACATACAACAAAAATACTTCTTGACAGCTCCCATATATCGCAACACATAGATCACCAAACGTGTTTTACCAAATATTCAATATCTCTGGAGCTACATGTTATTAACTTAAGCCCGAGAAACATTATTGGGATCAAATTCTAAAGGACATGTGCAGTCTTAACCGCGTGCTGCCAAAGCTGGCATGGCACGCTTGCCCATACGAAATATGCGTTGGTAACCGCTGTGGGCAATGTACAGGAAGCCCAACGTTAACTACTCCGTGATGGCGAAACCGCATAGTTTCAATATAGAGTATACGATAATGTTGGCTATCCGTTGCATGTACTGTATGGATAATGTACTTAAAGTATGCAGGTCATGTAAGGTGCCGGTGCAGTTTGTCTGCCAATGGCAATCCAACACATTTCCAATGGTTAGGAAAGTGCCAATAATAGTCAGCTGTGAAAAAAACTACTGCTAAATAAAACTTTATTATCGTCCCATATTACATGCAGGAATAACATATGTTACATCATTAAAATAAAATTTAACACATGGTTTAAATACATCTGAACTTAAAGCTAATGCAGCATCTAATTTAGTACCCATTGTTCCTATGTAAAACTTAGTACTATCACACGGATATCCATCAATATTAATAAGTCGATAAAAACGAACATTCAAAGTATCCCCTTCCATCTTCTTAATTTTACAAATCCGCCCATCCTTCATAATTAAAAACTGTGACTTTGCTAAATGAAACTGATCATAACCACAACTGCTACTTGTAAATTGGTTTGCTGAGATTATACTTGCTTCCATTACCCGATGGATTATTTGCTTCAGGTGGTTCTTGTTGGTTCGCAACTGGTTTTTTAACTTGTACAAAAAATTTTCGAATTCAAAGGCACTTAAACGATCCAACTGACCATGATTATGTACGTCAAGGCAAATATGTTGCAAGGAGTGCATACTGTAGCTCAGAAATTCCTTGTGATAAAGCTCAGGAACAAGTTCTACGAATTGTTTAAGTAACTCGTCTGCATATTTAGTCCATTCGTTAGAATTACATATTTCGGAACAACAGAAAAACATCGCAAGATGAAACAATAGAAAATGTTTGTATTTTTGAGTAGTTAGATAAGGTTTCATAACTACAGGGCCCACATAGAGCATAAAAGTTCTAAACTCGGTTGCCTTCCAGTGGCGAACTTCATTTATTACTCTGGACTTTCTTCTGAACCAACTGGGTAGAGTTTGCCTAGGTCAACTAAATTGGAAGATATTTCATCGATGGTTTTTTGTCTAAAATGACCCACTCCTTCCACCCAAGTTAAAACTAACTTTTTCATTACGCCGAGACAACAAAGATGCATGTAATCCAGCGGAATCTGGGTAATCATTCCTAAATCTAAATTGAAAAGTGGACTTGTACCGGTGTGATGCATTTCACAACTTTGTTCTACAAAACTCTGATCAGTGTGTAAGCTAGCAGGTTCCCTTATGGGGTAAATTACTCGGCGCTTCCACTTGCCTTTCCTAACCCAACGTTCGCACCCATAGTAAGCGTTATGGTTCTTTATACACTTTAAAAAGCTTCTCGCTGGAGCATCGGCGACTAAACAACGAATTCTAACCTTAAACAACAAACCTGACTCGTCACGGATCCCAGTCTCCTCTAACAACTTCATTTCATTCACAAAATCTATTAAAAACTCTTGCACACTGTCAGGTTTTTGCTTGCCATAAAATAGAGCTACAACGTGTACTTTTTTATATTTTGCCTGATCTACGCTTAATAAAATTGGCCAAAATTGCAAATTTGAACTGCGACTAATTGGTACACCATCTATTCCAATTTTAAGTGTTAGAAGATTTTTTTCACCTTCAAACTTTGAAAACGTTTGCTTGAATTCTATAATTCCTGCGCGTAGCGTTTCATATAAGTGATCGTGAATTCCAAAATAGAAGTACTCGCCACCAGCTTTTTGAACAGTTGAAATGTTTTTAGGAGTTTTCAATAGAGTCCGGGGATCCATGGGAAACCCATCAGCAGGTAGCCAACTACCAAGTATTTTTAATAGTTGACCTAGAGCATTCTGTTTTATTGAATTTTCAATGGCCCATTCTGCAAGTACAGCCGGTTTAGAGTGACTACGTGTCGTTGACGACGGTGGAGAGGAAACACTAACACTGTTGCACTCAACTATATCTGTATTCGCTTCATTAACTAAACTATCACTTTCATGCAATGACTCGAGATCGACACTAACGGGAGATGTGACACTTAACACTGGTTCAGGTTGATGATGGAGTTGCTGGTGGATCAGCACTCGTGGTCTCGGTGGGTGGCTTGAGTGACGAATCCGTTTCAGAGATTCCCTCACTGTTTTCTGAGCTCTTCGTTTCAGAGTTCTTCGTGGAGTTTCCATTACGTGCTTTTCGTCCTCCAGGGCGGTCGTGGCTACCTCGAAGCCAACCTGAGATACGGTCGTTTATATCTTTGTCCTTGGCTACCGGGTGGGCGGTTCTTCCCACAACTAGAACGTAAATACCAACGAAAGTTAAATCATTCGAGCAAAATGGTTGTTATTTGCATTAGATATAAAGATGTCCTACCCCTGACAACTTC
>JAAXOA010000367.1:0-25122 GCA_036561885.1 Salina celebensis
TCAATGTCCAAGACTTGTTGCTGTCCACCGTTATTTTGCAGCCAGAGGATGTGTTCGGATCTCAACGAGATAGCATCCTTGTTGACTCCTTCACACACGAACTTGTAGCGTCCAGGAGAAACCTCTTGCCTTTGGCATTCAACATTTAGGTTTCCTCCTGAACCACCTCCAGAAGCTCCAAAACCTCCTGGTCTGCTTGCATAGCTCTCACCAAATGAAGCTCCAGCTCCAGCTAATTCTCCAGAAGATCCTCCTTGATTATTACAGCAATTACCAGAACCAGCTCCGGGAGAGTATGAATATCCACCTTGTGGTGAAGGGAGACCGGCAATGAGGAAGGCACAGTCTGCCACCACCAACAACAATACCTAAACAGCCACCAAAACATTTTCCAATATGACATCAATGCAAAAACTCCCGAGAGCTCACTACAAAAGTAATTTGTGTTTATTTACGCACCGATATTCTGTTCATTGTGTTTGTCTGGTAGAACACAAGCCCTGGTTGAAATAGGGTTTGGTTTTAGCACACGCGGACTAGCAGAATCACTTTCGATTTTTACGAAAGCTCTCCGGCTTTCGGGAACGAGGACAAAGTCGGGTCTTTTTTTTATGCAACCCTTTTAAAGCAATCAGCAAAATCGTTAGGACGCTGAGGGTTAGACTTAACTGTTTGTCGTGCGAAAACAAAATGTTAGGACGTTACCACTTAGAACCCGCTTTATAAAGACTTTGAGTTGTACAATAGTTTGTCCTTCGCGGAGGAAGAAGGGGAGGCTTTTACGCAGCGGTGAGATAATACTAAGGATATATTAAATTTAAGTCCCATATTGTTCCCTTCATAAAAAAAAGTCTTCTTTTAAGTCCTCTTGTTCTTCTGGTAGTCTTCATGGTGCTGATGGATGATGATATGAAAATAATAATAATAATTATGAGTGAAATAGCGATTATCTAACAGCATCTTGGGATGACATATATTCATCTTTTGGTTGATGATGTGCCATGTGCTGTTGTGCATGCGTGCATATTGCTAAATACTTAATAACAAGCTGTCCTCTCATTCTCATCAAACAGGCGTCGGTCCTCGTAACTCACAGGTAAATGTTAGGGGTAGATAAGCAAATTGCAAGCTCGCTGACGATTTATGATTTTTAAGCTTGAGTATTACCAATGGTCATAATGTTTCTTTTTCCGATAACACTACTTGAGGTACGCATAGGTATGAAATACAAGAGGCGCTATGCGCTAGGAGTAATTATTGTTATTGTCATAAATGGATGACACCTATCACAGTAGATGATGAGCATATTCACGCTCATTTTCGGTTGTAATAACAATACCTGAAATTTTTTGACTGACTAGAGTCATAAATGTTCATGATTGAAACGTAAAGACGTTTTTTTTTTCTTGATGAGCTACCTTGAGCTACAGTTCCACGAATAAATAGGTAAGTGCGAATTTGTGACGTTTTTCTGTGAGCCTAAGTTAAATTCAACACATAACCGTGATGATTACTTTGTGTTTATTATAATATGAATAATATACATTATAATATAATATTATTTATCTTATAAATGCAATTTTGCTACTATGATAAATCATAATACGTTATATTCATTGGTGAAAATGCCATTCATTCAAATCATTCAATTCAACTCTTTTTGTAATCGGGTACCTTTAAAATGAAGGTTAAAAGCAAGTCATAAGTGCTAATTTTAGTACTCCATGTCTAATGTCCGTGTAGTGATTTGCAAGTTTAGACCCCACAACTTTTTCCCATCAATTTGTAAATCCAGGATCCTTCAACGATTAACACGTCTGCTTCTCATTTATAAAACTTATCATTGGATCATTAAACTGTTACTGAAAGCCAAGGATTGGAAAATCTGCATGCATGAAATTTTTCCATGAGGCATAGGAAAACCCGAAAAAAAACCCTTAATTTTGTTATTCAAGCTGTACATCAACAACACATAATTGTCTTTGCAAAAGTGCTTCTTAATATTTGTGAAATGAGTTGCATTTTTTGTAAAGTGGGCACTTCGGCTCCTTTGCTCAATTTACTTCCTTCAACCATTTCTAAAATCAAAAGTACTCTTTGCTTTTGTATCATAGGTTTATAAAGGTGCTTGCATTTATCATAGCGGAATAATCAAAACGATGAATAAGAAGATAAAGCATGTAAAACCAAGTGCTCGGCATGAAATAAAAACCCATTATAAATGTTCTCATGTAGAAGGATAACATATTAAAAGTAAAAGAGTCAAGATAATACCCCTCATTTAAAAATATTTCAGCAATAATAACATTTTTCTGGTTAGGGATTCATTTAGAAAGCGAGAAAAAAAAATCTGGTTTTTGGAAGTGGAAGTTATTTGGGCGACTGTCGTAGTTTATTATTCTTTTCGTTAGAACTGCGTTCTGGTAGCTAGAAAACTCTTGTCTTCAGCAATAAATAAAATCTCTTGCAGCCACCGCATATTATGAATCCTCAGAGACCAACCAAGTCAGGGAGAGTTAAAAAGTTAAAATTCATTCATTCATAATACTAATGAAGATGTAAGAGTAAGATAATACTTTTTTCGAAGAACATTTGAGAGAGTTTTTTGAGGTTGGTGGAATATTACAAAAAAAAAAGAGTTTTAATTTTTATAGCTGTTATATACGACGTGCCAATGCTTTCCTGAATTCGTATATAATACGAAAATAACTTTGATGACTACGATAGAAAGATAAAAAAAGAGTAAAACGATTCCGTCCCAGTAAGAAGATATAAATATAGGAAGCAGGGCGCAAAAAAAGAAAAAGCCGGAACTCACTATTAAGAATNCGTCCCAGAAAGAAGATATAAATATAGGAAGCAGGGCGCAAAAAAAGAAAAAGCCGGAACTCACTATTAAGAATTATGAGATGAGATAATAATATCGGATTGCAGCAAAAAAAAGGAATGAGGGTGGTAAGAAAAAACCTTGTGAGGCTTGCCCCAACATAAAATATTAAAAAAAGACGAAAAGATAATGTGACTTTAAACGCTGTGTAATAATGGATTGTTCATTTAAATGGCACAGAACAAAAAAACTTTTTTGCTTCTTGATTTAGACAATTTAGTAAGCTTCTAATTCTATCGTACGAGCTTAACTGTGCGTATTATGTGTCTTGCAACTGAATTAGTATTTCTTTCCCACACCATTACGTCCAACACTTTATAAAGTAGTTGTCTACAGGGAATAATATAATAGATAAAAAAAGAAGTGGTTGCGAGTAAGCGAATGGAATTGGAACCTACTTTAGATTTAGATATGGTAAACTTTCAAGAAGATTTCTTGTGGCATGAATTTTCAACTTGGAAAAAAATCATTACTTAATTACATAGGTAAAGGAAAATGCCTTGGGATACTTTTTAAAATTTCTGTTTATGCCTGAGGAGCTTAGCCTGGAAAAGAGAAAGCTAGCGAAGGCCTTAAAAAGGATCACTCGCATAATGGTTCATATAAGCTACTTCAAAACAACCCCCACCATATCCTGTATTCTCTAAACAGGAAATCAACTAGTCGCTTTGGTAGTAGTGACGTGGGATGTATCAAGAACATCTTCTTGGAACGTCAAGTAGTCGGCTACCTTTTAAAAGGGGAAGTTTGTTCATGTAGCGTTTGGAGTGGTTTCGTCATGTAATTTCATCACATATACGTGTGGTCATTTCTCATTTGCCTGTTTGTTTTAAGCCAATCTTTTAAAATGCGTCTGGTAATTGCACTTTTTGAAGAGTAGAGATAAATGCACATTCTACTGTCAAATTTGAGATTTTGAAGTCAAGTGAACTTGAAAAAAACATTTGAAGACAATTATCTGACTTTCGCAAGCCTCTACCCGATGATGCACATATTGCTTAAATTATTGTGTTTAAAGGACAACGCTAAATACCTGTGGGGGACTTTTTCGTATAAATTGTATAATCCAATTGTGCTGAGAAATCACGTAATATCCATTCCAAAAAATAATACATATTTTTTTCAACTTTCGTGTAAGCATGTAATCCTTCCATAGAATCATAACAGCGTTCGTATAAAATACACACTTTTCTGTTGGTTATTTTTTTTTGTATAAATTGCAGAGGATGAAATGACAGAATTATGACTCGCCAGCTTTTTCTTTCGAAGGGGAAAACGCTTTAGAGCGACTTATCTGTATAAAATATGACACACTCTTCATGAATCTTATTAAGATAGCAGCGGACGGAATTGTGGAAGAGCGGGAACTAGAAAAAGAATTTTCTCCTTTTTTTTCATTTTCATGGTTTTTTTTTGGTTTATGGCAGTGGCAGAGGATATTATGAAGGAACGTGATTTTTTTTCTTTTTTTTCTCTAGAGAGCTCTAGTATTACGGTTAGGGTAGTGGCTTTGCAAAACTAACTTATAAAAAAAACAGTGAAAGTCTGAGCTGCTTACTTAATAAAAATATAATGATGATAATAAGTTTGTGTTACATTAATTCTCGCCTTTGTACACACTCCAACATAGTCTTACCCTTACAACTACATTATGTTAAGTAAGTTAAAGAGGGTGAAAGGAAGAAAAAAGAGATATTTCTCTGCCTACATTTTTTCTCTCTTCACTTGAGGGTCCTGCGGCATCCATACATGTTTGCTTCGTTTTTCCTTAATGTGAATTGAAGATCAGTACGACTGCACAGAGACGATTCATTGTAAACGGTGTACGAAATGGAAAGTGAAATATATGATGAGAAAGTCCGGAGAAAGTTTAAGACACTGTAATAATCATTATATAGCATTTTTGGAAGTTTCTTGTATTAGTTCACGCTCACAGGTTTCATATCCACTCATTTTTGCGCGTTTACCACCTCATCATCTCATTATAAATATTAGTATATATCTTCCTCTCTGGAATTCTGGCTAAAACTTGCGATGTAGCTTTTCTTGCTGCCATAATCATCATCATCATCATCATCGCAGTCACTCTCAAGATAAAGTCAAATCGGGCCAAAATTATTGCTTCGATGGAAATTCTCTCGTGTTTCTATAAAACCATGTAGGAGCACCACAGACATAAAAAAATATGAAGAAAAGTAAAAGAAAAATCCCACAGACTTACCATGGCTAGAGTTACACAATAAGCTTTCTTGATACTGTTTGGTGATAATACAGTATATTATTCGGTTTTTTTTTCTTACTCTTCTGCATTTTTTTCGTGGTGATGTATGACTTTGTGTTACTGTAATCATAATATAGGTAATACATAATAATAATGGCAATATTATGAGGAAAGAAAACGCAAGGAAAGCAAAATGGAATCCCAGTGGAGAAAGTCCTGAACCAGTTTTTTGTTTCTTCTCATCTTCATCTCAACCGTGGAGCTAAACTCGGGAACAAGAGTCACCCAACTGCAGTGCCCACCCGAGTCGTCATAAAGAAAATTGTTAAATGATGATGGCACCCTTTTCATCTTCAACGATGTATTGCTTAAAAGTTTCCTCTGTTTTTTATGAATAAAAAATATACATCACATATTTCCACTCAACCTGCTCAAGAGTTTCTCCGTCTTTTGCAGCGTATCAAATAAGAAGTGATGTAACCGAAATGGAACCATATTATCTTCCACTTGACTCTTTTTTCCACCACCATACATAATAACGCAGTTCATCTTCATCCACTACTACAACCGCAATTCAAGTAAGGTTATACAGAAACAGTTTAAAAAATCATGAGTATTTTTTTTTCCTAGAATCGCGTAAGACGTGTGAGCGTCATCGCCATCATCATTTACGCTATCTGCTTTACCATTATGCTATAATGCCATATTATTATTATGATTATGCTTAGTGGTGGGGGTGGTTCGCGGGTGATAGAGGAAAAAAATATCCTCGTTTTGTTAAGTGCTGTATTTTTTTCTTTCTCTCTCCACGTTGCCTAAACGAGTTAGCAGAATCTTTGTATAGCCCAAAAAAGAACGTTAAGTCAAAGCTGTCAGTCGACATCATTTCCGCTCTGGAAAAAAATCCTAATTGAATTGCTTTTTCGGATTGCTTTGATTCCCGTTTTCTATCTCTGCTCTGACTCAAGACAGGATAATATTAATATTGTACCTTATTCTGTTAGCACGCAAACTGCTGAAACGTTTTTTTCTCTTGTTATCAGGAAATACGTTTTGGAATAAAAAAAAGTCCACGAAAATAATATCATTGCCTTAACAAGTTGTATATATACTTTTTCCTGTGATGTTACAACAGAAGCGTAGAAAGCAATTTTGAGAAGACATTGAGCGAGGATTTTCATATGGGATAGCTGCACTACCTTTGAAAAACATAGCTTTGGTGTCCTGTTTGCAGATATATTTTTTCGGAACTGTACGTGTGTGTGGCAATAAAGCACATTTTTCATTTCCTTCTTCAAATTTTAGTCGTTAAAGATCCCTTCCATTTAAGCTCACGATGTGATAATAGAAAAAAAAATCAGAGAGTTCAGGAAGCATGAAAGTGCAAATGAGTTTTTGTGTAAAATGTTCTCATCCCCGAGAGATGTTTTATTTTGTTCGGGGGATTATAGAAAAAAGAACATAATAAAAATGTTGATTCAACTAAAAAATGTATATTTACAGAAAGCTGGGGAAAACAACAGTTTTTTCCAATCGTTCATTTTATGCAACGATGAGTAATACCACCTCTCTCCAAGACGCCTTCTACAAAGCATTTTTCTTGCTACTCAGAGATCATGCATGCAGAATATCAAAATATCAAATATCCCAAAACATTTACGCAATTACATAACCGTACACAAATAAACTATTTGGTCTCAAAACGCAGTTTCATGTTAATATGACTCTGTCCGTCAAGATTTGTTGGAAACCTTGGGCGTATTGTGTTCAATACCCAGACGGAACTGGCAGGCAGGAACCAAAAGGTTACTCAAACGATATTTAAAAGGGCTTAAAATGAAAGCGAAATCCTACCCGGCTCAGATGGCTATATTTGCACAAAATCTTTAGCATTTTTTATTCATTCCTTTCTTGGAAAGTGAGTAGTAATTGATAGTCATCCCTACTCCTCTTGTGGGGCTATTGTAGGGGTAAGCATACATAAGGAAGTAGTAACAAAGTCAATCCGCTTAGATTTATACCGATCATTACTCTGAATGTATGCACAATGTATGAAAAGTAGTTCGTCAACAAATTTCAAGTTGGGTTTGGTTGTAACTTTACAGCAACAAATCTAGCAATTTTATCTCAAGTCGTCACCAGTAAAAAACAGGGATATGAACTTCCACCCCTCGATCAACCACTTCAATCTTCTGATAATAGTTCAAGCGGCTTAACCCGTCTGTTTCTATTTATACTGCATCTTTACCTCTTTCGATAGTTTTTCGAAAATTCAAGCTCTTTATGCGGTTGAGTGAACATGTCAACCGCTTTGCTATTTTACCCGAACCGGTGCATGTATGGTCAATGGTACTCGCTGATCCCTTATATGGACAATTTCTGACAGAGTAACATAAATTATTGTTTTTATTCGGGAATATTGCATAATAATAAAAATTTTGTTTGGCGTATTCTCCAAATGTTTCAATTTGAATTTGTTAATCAATGATAGGCTTTTTTCTGCTTCCAATTATGGGGTACATTAAAATATGGTGGAACAAGAGAAGAAATTCGCCGCAGAAATTATCCGTAGAGTCCCCCGTAACCTCCGTAGCCTCCTTTAAACGAATATGAGAAATATAAAAGATTATGTAAAACAAAACTAATTCGTCCTCCCATTGATTTAAGACTATTTACCGTAACCGCCATATCCACCTGCAACACAATTTCAAAGGTATTAATTTTCTTTTACAAACCTATATAAAATAAAACAATTGTGTAGCACACTCTTACCATATCCGCCAAAGCCCCTTCCAAACCCACCACCTATAATTTTGAAAATGCCATTTTAATATTCGTTGTGATATCGCAAACACATTTAACTTTGCGTTTGTGACTCTATGATTCGATATTAGTTTCAATTACCATATCCGCCATATCCACCTGAAGGAGTAAAAACAGACATTTTAAGGCAATGTTACACTTTATGAATAACATTTTGTGACATAAAAAAATCTTATGCATACCATATCCTCCAAATCCTCTTCCAAAACCGCCTCCAAATCCCCCTAAACCACCTCCAAAGCCACCTGTGGAAAGAAAATATCAATAAAAGTTATAGTAAACTGCTCATACAATGTCTCGGGATGAACACATTTTTTTATGTTGCCATCAACTCAACGATTTGTCGGTCGGAAATTTCCTGAATTTCTTATCAGAGGGTCGGAACCACACACAAAACTATGAAAGCAAAGCTGTTTACGGATTTCCTTCGGATTTCTTACCGTAGCCTCCATATCCCAAATATCTACCCTCAGCCCTTTCCAAACTCTCTGAAGAAGGGGAAGTGGTCGTTTCCACTGTGCTTTTAGCAGCGCCATCCGATTCCGGGGTTGCAAAAGAAGACTGAATCACGAGTAAAACACAAGCGAATAAGGGTAGGATAATCCCCAAGCTTACGACTCTTGCCATTGTACAAATTTCTAACTTGTTGTGGATTTCAACCTCTTGTTTTTGCTTTTTTCAACCGTTGCCGTTTGAGAACTGTAACTGACGAATTGCTGGACTTGATCAAACTGTTTATATACAAAACTCTTCCAATAACTTTTTAAAATTTCGATTAGGAGACAGTCAGTGCCAGTGGCACTGTGTGTTACCGTATGCATTTTTTTGGTGATAACTACGCCTTTTGAATAACTTCCTTTTAATGTTTTTTGTTTTGTTTTTATCTTTGAAACAGATAGCCTCGGCTATACGGAACAATTAGAGCAACTTCCTCCGAATGAAACGCTTGCCAATCGGCGATTCTTTGCTTTAATACAGGACAAAAATTTGCAAGTAATTGTTTACAAATCACTGTACAATTTATTCTCACAAGCGTCATTGGCCTTGGAATTCGTTGAACTTGATTCTTTTTCAAAATCAACCATTTTTCCATTGTTCACAACAAAAAGTATTCTACAAAAATGTGTGTTTGACATATAGATCCTGGAATATGCCAACATGCAACCTCGACGCTCTCGAGGCCTTATCGAAATGGAAATCTGCCAGGAACTGCTTAACTCCAGTTTTAACTCTTTCATAGCTATTTCCCTGTGAATAAAATGATTTGTTAAACAAGTTGATTTGTTCATTGATTATTGACATATCCCTTGACTGGGTTTAAACATTGCATTTTATGCAAGCTTGGCTAATCAATTTGACAAAACAAGACACCCACGCCCGATCGATGTTTCGCTTCATAGTCAAGTGCAGAATAGACTGCACGTGAACAAAGAGAAACGTGCAAGTCTAATTTCATAACTATGTAATTTCAAAACAAGCAGTAATTTTAAGTCATGCAGTTCCTGCAAACTTCATGCGAGTACCACATTCTCCAACCTTCACAATTTTGACGATAACATTCTAGCATTTTTAGTCAGAAAACCGTAATATTCTTGGGCTAGCTTCGGAATATTCGGAATATTTCATGAGATGAAGATTGTCTACTGTCTACTGCAAATTCATTGGAACCATTTGGAACTACTGGCGAAACAAAACAAAACAAACAAGCATTTTTTACCTAAATTCCATACTACATACAGTTTTATACTAAATCGTTGGCCTTATTTCGGTAATACCGTTATAATTACCGGTCGTTGAGTAGCTTATATGTATCGCATCAGTATTATTAGGCATATGTAACATTGCTTTTGCTTCCATTAAAACGACGAGCCTAGCCAAGCATTTTATTCGGTGTTTTTCTGGTCACCGAGTGAGTTAATGGCTGGATTAAAAATTGTTCACTCTTGCGAATGTATTAAATGAGAATGAGTCCCCCACTTACGAAAAAATCTCTGCATGCTCGGTATGAAGCCGACAAACTGGTATAAAGCACAAAACGACAATTTCCAAGAATATCTGACAAAAACTTTGTTATAATATTAAAAGTACCAATGGTATAGTATTTGCCTTATTTTGAGATCCTAAAAGCCGCCAAAAACTACTAAAGAAGGAAAGAAGCGAGAAAAAGAGAGATGTGTAAAAGGAATAATTTCCTCTATAAATATTCCAGCTATTTAAGCAAACTTAAGCTCTCTCATTCCGCCCTCTTTTCGACATTTACCACTACAGCTTCGAGTTTCTATTATATAAAGCTTATATTAGGAAGATAAAGATGCCAACTTACATAACCTATTTATATATGTATTTTTGCGGGTATCGCCATTCGCCATCCACAGTACTGGTACTGGTATACCTAATATTGTATTGTATCATTTTATATAGATAATATAATAGTATTGACTATCTTTTTCATTAATTTATCCAACTTATAGTCCTTAGAAAACATTCCTTTAGCTCGTAAAACATGCAGAAATATGAAGCTCTTCTACAGACAGGAAGAAACTCTCTCATTCCGCCCTCTTTTCGACATTTACCACTACAGCTTCGAGTTTCTATTATATAAAGCTTATATTAGGAAGATAAAGATGCCAACTTACATAACCTATTTATATGTGTATTTTTGCGGGTATCGCCATTCGCCATCCACAGTACTGATGTACCTAATATTGTATTGTATCATTTTATATATATAATAGTATTGACTATATCTTTTTCATTAATTTATCCAACTTATAGTCCTTAGAAAACATTCCTTTAGCTCGTAAAACATGCAGAAATATGAAGCTCTTCTACAGACAGGAAGAATTTATATTGGAATGTTTTTATGCATAACAACACTAGAGGGCATATATTCGGTTTGTCATATAGTCAACATCATCGTATCGTTTACACACTGATAAACAATCCATGCAATAAATGCTCTATAATGAAGTTTTTGAGGTCAATATATGACTATAACGCATTAGCTTGAAATATTTGTTGTATTATAGCCTTTTCCAAGGAATTTGCATATAGAGACTTTCGCTTGGTGGAAGTTCTCCATTATTAAAAAACCCAACCCAAGGCTTAAGGCTCACAGCATATGGAAAACTGGAGGGACGGTACTAAAAACTACTCCTGAGCCAACATGAGTAACCCGGCATTCCCGAAATCATGCCAGACCGTCAAAGAACATTGTCGAAGGATTTTGAAGGAATAAATAAAACTCCTTCTCCTACGTCTCCTTCTAAAATATCAAATGAATACTGCATTACAAATTGCAATATTACCAGTTTATGTTTATGATATACATAGTATAGTATGTAGCGAGTATGTACGTATATAATCTTCCTTTATAGAAATCAGAAGTAGACAAAGTCGTCAGTTAAATGATGGAGAAATTAATATGAGCACAGAGCAAGTTTAAGCGGAGCTCATGTAAAAAAACATTCATTTGAATGAACTTCTTGTGAACCAATGTCGGTTTGGAAGCAGACCTAACATAAAGAAGACGCGATCTTTAAGCCTCCATCCATCTGTTTAGTTGTTGGTCCAGGAACTTTAGCCCTTCCCGTCTTCTAAGGACCAACTAAATCTCAGAGAAATATTCTGTTAATGTCGATGGTTTCTCCAGACCTTATAAAAAGGAGCTTAACAAAATAAATGAAAGAATTCATGCGTTTATGTTTACACTGTGTGATCATCGAACTCTAGAAAGAGAAAGAGTAAAGAAATTATATCCGTTTATTAAAGAATGTACAGAAACACTTTACTCAAAGCTCACGAAAAATTTCACCCTACAGTTTTTCCGTTTTATTTTCGTTTCTTGTTTCGTTTCATATAGTTTCATATGCAGCTAGGAGTTAGGAGTGTTTTTCGTGTAAAACTTGAAACGAAAGGGAAATGTATTTTTGTTAAAATTATAATCACTCTAGAATTGAAGTGGTGGTGATGATACAGCTCTTCTTTGAAAGAGTGTATGGTTCGTTACATGGCTATTTCAGTTGGACATGATGTTGTGTAAAGCGAGACATCTATCATCCTCCCTTTATCTGCTGGTGCTCACTTAATATTTTAAGCCAACCACCAAAGAAACAGAGGCGTTTTAAATGATAGTTGAAGGGAAAAAACCTCCACCATTATGAGCTCCCATTACACTTTTATGCTTCAGAATAATAATTAAACACAGACTCATATTTTATATTAGTTCATCCTCTGACGACTCTCGCATCCCGGAGTCTGAAAGAAGGATTCTTTCTCTTTCCTGGCCACTGTGGCTACTGGAGAGGTTTCCGTACACTTCATGTTAATGTAAAAGAAAGCATATTACAACTATATAGGTATTTTTTGTTTTTAACTTTATGTATCACAACAAAGAGGGTTGATGATGCTAGGGAAGAAAAAGTCTGATGCTATCAGTTTTCATTCGCCATCAAATCTTGCCCGCACAGGATCGTCTGTAGCTTTCCATTCCTTCCGCTTGTGTTTTTGTTTTCTCGACTTTCCCCATATGAGAACTCATATTATTTTACATTCAAATTTTTCGACTTTTCTCAATCCAATTCACATGCAGAATAAAATCTTTATCTCATTTTCTTTCTTCTTCGCCATAAAGTGCAATGTGCTAAATTGCGTAACCCATTTAATATACATGCACTTAAGAACGCCCACAAGCACCAGCATCCTAAATATAATGACATTAAATTTGTGAAATATTAGACCTACAATCAAAAATACAAAATATGTATGAAGTAATAACTGATGTATTTTCCATGAAAGCTCAAAACATCATCTTCGACTTAAACACAGAGTGGTTTCAGATTGAACCGAAAATACGTGAACTATTAGCTAAGCGATTGAGATCATGCAAGGGGTACCGCTTTTCACCAATTTACGAACAACATACATGGTAAATGCAATAAAAAAAGTAGTGAAAGGTAAGCCGGTTTTATAAGCCCTTCTTATTAATATTATTGTATTGACAGAAGCAAGATGCAAAAATTGAAGGAAAAATGAAAATCTTTTCAAAAGATATCATCGTGACATGACGACTGCTGCCACTGGTTCCATCCAACTCTGCATTTTCTCTTCTTAGCTTAGAAGCCCATCATCTAACAAGGTGGTATTATTCCAGATTTTACCTTTTTTATTTTCAATGAAAAACATTCAAGTTGACAGATCCAGTAACGTGTGTATAGATGTCTGCAAAAAAAAGTTTGTAACCAACAAAAAAGGAAGTTGTGTGTGTCTGGTCGACTGACTGCTTCAATTCATTTCCCCTGTGTATTCTTTGAGTTTCCTTCTTTCTCTTTTATTTCAACTTTCGTCTTCATCATTTTTGCGCTTAAATTAACTGTTATGGGTGATATGCCAGAGTACACTATGGCGCGTCTGAAATAGTTTGATGTACAACAGTGGAATGAATGAGACAGGTGTTCTAGTTCTTGCATTAGGAGAATCACAGAATATAGACGTTTTATCATGCGTAAATATACTTTCTCTCGCTTTTCTCCTTCCAGAGGGTGAATTGAATTCAAGGAAATAAAATAAAGAAAGATTTGACAAAGATAAGGTAACGATGTATACTCGCATTGATAGGATAGCTTTTTACTAACTACTTATTCGTTCCACCATTCAGAAAGAAAATGTATTACATTGAGTACTCAGGTATCTCTGAAAGAAATTGAAAAAGCATTTTAGAAATCCAATTTACCACACTTATGACATCGCCTTGATTCCTTTTATTACATCTTTTCTGGTATTAAAAGGGTCTCATTTGTCGTAATGTGGAAAATATTGAAGGTTTTGAATTTATTTATACAGTGCATTAGTTTCTAAACACTCTTGAAGGTTTCCAGGTTTCATATCCATAAAACATCTTCCAATAGCTCCCACAAATGATGCAATGCTATATAAAAGTAAGTATAAAATAAAATACAAACAGATGCAGGTACAACGACAACAAACGACGATTATTACTACGTAATGTATTATTATAGTATTTATGGAGAGTATCGGGTGACAGCGGTTGAATTTAAAATCGTGATACAAACCTGAATTATTCTATGGACTCTATTAAAACAACTACATAGTTCCTAGTAGTAAACAACCATGCGAATAAACAAGTAGTAAACCAATCTAAATTATTCTATGGACTCTATTAAAACAACTACATAGTTCCTAGTAGTAAAAAACCATGCGAATAAACAAGTAGTAAACCAATCTGGGTTGGAAGGGCTGATAACGGCCTGCCTAGGCTTTATTTATGTACTTACGATGCTAACGGTCATAAACAATAAGAAAGCTAGAAGACAAGCGATATTCCTGTTTAGCAGGGAAGCATTTCAGGACCGAGAAGCTTCATAGAGTTAGACAAGTCTTTTTCCCAGAAGAGAATTCAAGATTGGTTTTCTTCTTAAGTTATCGCAATTTCCTAGCTGTTTAGCTGTGTGTAAAGGGTAACGCATTTCGGGATGCTGCTCTGTAAATGTGTTCTGTAGGAAAAAGAGGCTCAGCTTTTCTTCTCAGTGGCTATGCTTCGGAGGCCCATAAACTTCAGACTTATCAGTATGGGTCAAAAATAATTCACTCTAGGGAAACGACAAATCGGTCAATATCTTAACTCGCTATTTATGACGGTATTTAAGGAGTAATGTCTTAAATCTTGATTTATTGCTAGTTATGAAACTACCTACCCATACACAAACAAGAGATTGTGACTATTAAAGAAAAACGAATCTCTTAAAGCAATACTAACAGGCTCAGTTTTTATAAGCTATGTACATGAATCTAGGCAATGTTATCATGATTTTCCAATGACTGGTTTACTACATACTTCATACATAAGCACAACAAACCCTTCTAACATTACCAAGCATGAGATCAAATTGGAAGAAAATGCCTTTCAGATAAGTATTCATGGCCAGTAGCAGATGCTCTCGACTCTCGCAACTTTCTCCGGAAACCTGGGACTTTCTTAAGTGAACGAGTCGTAAAAGAAACGTGCTAGATTTGCCAATGCCTTTCCTATAACTTCTCTAACACTTTGTTTCGACAAAACATGTGCTGGGTGGACTGTTTATTATGAGATACATAACATGGACCATTCATTTCCAAGAGCTTAAGCTAGTTCTAGTCTACCTTTGGTATTTATGTCTGTGTACAATTAACTTCAAACAACTCCTTATTTTATAGTAATCGCTTAGGACCATTCATATCAACAAAATGAAGCTCTCAAATGGACAAACGATGACCACTAAAGCCATGTAGTAACAACTGAAAATATTTGTACAACCCTCCCTGTAAATTGAGCCCTACTTTTACTCCCTGACCAACACCAGACTGTTGAGTAGCCAAAAAGTAAGCTCATAAGTCTCCTATTCCATCCGATATTAACTGTCAGAAAGTGTCAAAAAGCCTGTGGCTCGGTTTCCATACATGACCCAATCTATGAAAGCGCTCTTTGCTTTTACTATCACAAGTCCCACTGAAGGGAAAAAAACTTTTGCTTAGGACTTAATCTTGATATTTAAGTTTAATTTACAACCTCAAAAACTAATATTTTGAGATGGGATAATCAAGATCATATTTTAAACTTATACACCACTTGACCAAGGCATTATTTTCTACTTTTTTGGCTGGTAAGTGGCTTTTAAGAAAAGAACCAAAAGTGATATGAAGTGATATCAAGGGATGTAATGTTTCTAGGAAAATGTCTTGATCGGTCTATCTCGAGATTTTGTGCTCGCAGACGTTAGCTCTTCTACTAACTTGGCTTCAGGGTAAAGAGAAAGTCTGTGAAGATTGGTTTTTCTTGCAAAACCCCTAGAATTTGACATATTTATGGGTCAATAACGGAGAACATCCTTGTTATCACCTTTTTCACATAACAAAATCTTTCCCATGAGTTTTTTCACTTGTGTTAAACGACTTGGCTTAGATCATCAGAGAATCACATTCACCAAGCTTGTAGGCTGGGCATTCTCTCTCATGCCTTCACGAAAAACGATGATTTGATTTTAGATGAACCAATCTCTAACCGCAAGAATTTTATGTATGCACGACGCGTTTTACTTTCACTTCTTAGCTTTACTTCACATTAGAAAAATCTGTAAAAATCTGACATTTTGTTACCGTTAACCCTCCAACCCGTAAGAGTCATTATGATATGATTTTCATTTCCATACTAATTATGCATAAATTCATCTATCTTCATCAGTACTAGTGTCATCTAATAAGATTAACGAACAAGAATTAAGAACATACCATACATATCCAAAGAAAAATAACGCTTTTTACATATAGCTTTCTGGAACAAAACCAAGCTGACAACAATGAAGTGAAATTAACGTCTAAATCTAAGAGAAATTAGAAATCGGGCTGCAGTAGCTAAACACGACAGTTTTTTCCTGTGATGATATCGTTTCTCGCCATGTTCCGAATACAAAGAAGGCGCAAAAAGAGGGTTTTGGTTTGTGGCTTTCTTTTGAGCGTTCCATTTATGTGTATTTTTGAAATCCATGCATTTTTACCCTTCAAATTCGAGAGAAAAGAAAGAAAAAAAAAGACACAGAGAAAAATTTTCCGCTCTCCCATGAAGTACAATTTTTTGAAAGCTTCAGCAAAATGAATGAGGGAGATGAAGGAATAGAAGGGAAAAATTCGTTATCGACTTAATTAGTACAAGCCATTAAACTAGAAATAAAAAAGGGGAAGACAAAGATACATACACATGCTTACACAAGAGCAGTTCATAATAAAGCCACGAGGACACGTCTTAATTCGGGATTTTCCTAGTACTCAGTTAAAGAAAGTGATCTTAGTTTTTGTTTTTGTGTGAAGTCAGAAAAAAAGTTAACATTTTGGAGGCAGCAAATACAGTTGAACTCAGATCGACATTGTCACCCAGCTCAACAAAACGACTCAGGACTCGGGGCATATTACACACTCCGTGTTTTTTAAAAAGAAAGTTCGTCATCGTCATAAGGAAAAGCATTGGATATATTTTTTGTGTCATTCCCGGAGAAAGAAACAAAAGAGTGTATTTAGATGAAAAATCACGCTCTCTCGTCGGTGCATGAGACAAAAGAAAAAGAGACGACATTACCATTACGCTCGGTCGCTCTTAATTCTCCTTTTTTCCTTTAATGTCCTTTTCTTCATGACGCTCGTCTCTTGTTCCCATTTAAAGGAAAAAAGACTTGGAGCAGACGGTTGCATCAGCAGAAATATGTATGTGTGAGATACTAGAAAAAAGGAAGGAAAAGTTGAGAGAAGGGCGAGAGATTAACAAAGGATGGATTAAAAATTGAGGGAAAACTGCTGCTCCTCTTTCTCTTTTCTTCTCTCGTCCTAATCATCTTTTAATACCATCAATTAAACCAAATTAACGAATGGGCTCTTTTTCTGGATGTGTGTGCTTATGCGAAGGCATTAAAAACTTGACGAGGAAAGAAGAAAAAGAAGAAAGCACTAAAATGAAAGAACTTAATTCTGAGTGAATTGAGGAGAGCAAAAGAGCAGGAGAAATGAGAGAAAATCTTCTTTTTATTCTGGGCACTCAACTAGGGAAAAGGTTTACTCTTTCGTAAGCTTTTAGAGAAAAAACTACCCTTTCAGCTTTTTTTGTTGGAAGCTTTAGCGTTGTAAATACAAGGGGATGAGAAATGTACGTGCTTGGCAATACGTGAAAGACTTGGAGCAATATAAATTGTGAGTTTACACCAAAATAATAATCATAATACTTTAAATGAAGTTTGGCGTGGTTCTTTACCTCAGTTAATACCAGGGCTCCAGACGGAAATTTTCTCGTAAGATGGATTTATTTATGGCGATACTACACACTGGAGAATTTTGAGTACATGTTGTTCTCTAAATTATGTTAGTTGAGATGCTTCGTTGTGTGCTGGTGTGTGTTATCGTTATAATCCCTGTTATGCCAATTATAGAAAGTTTAATTTTTAACAGGGACACTTTCATACTCCTCAATTTTGTCCAGTTTTTTACGTCACTTATATATACACGTAACAGTGACGCAAATTGAGTTAAGGACAGTGTCATATATGCATATTCATACTACTAACGAATACATACACGTAACAGTGACGTAAATGGTGTTGACAATTGTGTCACACACTGTCACACATGTATGAATACGCATACTACTACTACTACATACTTCATAGGGACATGGGCCTCGTAATTGTAATCACCATGTCATGTAAATGAACCGCACTACTGATCCACTATAATTTCATACACAACATAATGATTGGGTGCATATGCCAGTTAGAACATATAAAGCAGAAAACGCTCACATGTGAATTTCTCTTTACAATTAGATCCAAAATAGGAAATCAACTTTCATGAAATTGCCTTTGTTGGGAAATTGATAGGGGATAGACATCTGTCGAGGGCTCCAAGCATTTTAATTTGCTGGAAACGAAACTTCCCATACATGTTAATATTGCTGTTTCGTAAAAGAGATCGCGCTTTCACAACACATTCACAAAGTTCAAAGTTATACATACGAAACACGCAAGCAAGCAGTTATGTCGAATTTTACTGGACTCACGTTTGAAATGTAAATGTACGTTGCAATTTTAAATTGCGATAAGGCAGAGGAATACACAGGAAACAAAAGGTTAAAGTTTACCTTCATTTGTTAAAGATTTTAAAAATAATGTTGGAGAAAATGTACAAACCCACAGTTTAATATAAATATTGAACAGTTCTTTGTATTTTTATACTTATTTATGGAAAAAAAATTCACTTCGGAAGAGAAACTTTTGTATGAATATGATACACGCAACAAACACGTAAAAGGGCATACAGTGAAGGTAACCGATAAGATGCCTGTGGCCGCGGATTTTATCGTTGGATGTCGCCGTTTTTAGCTCATCTAGTACGGCTTCAGTGTAATGATCTGTTGGGCACCTACTCTCCGGTGATGAATTATTCGACCCATCACCAGACGCATCCGGGTCGCCGTTACAAGCAGAACGAATAGTTCGAGTTGGCATCCACACCCTTTTTAGTAGATTCGACGAAATTTTTGAAACTACGACTGGTGACTTCAAATTTAATTTTTGAAATCGTATGGAAATACTCGAACTTTTTGATCTCCATTATTTCGACGAAACCAAAGGATCCTGTTTCCAAAAGGCTCTGTAAATGTAAAGTCATCAAGAGCAGGTATGTGAATTAAAAATCCAAATGATGTTTAAAATATGACTTCATACGTTCCAAAATATACGTGGGCTGGTTCCCTTCGCCTCGTCAAGAACTTTGCAGGCTGTGGCAAGGACGGTAATGGAAGGATCAACCTCATTAATGTCGGAGCTCTTAACACAAATTTGTATCTTGATTGTTTTCCCCGGCCATATAAAACCGAAACTTGACGATAAAGTCAATTTCTGTTTGGTTCCAATTATCTGTTCGTTTGAAAGTAATACGATGGGTATTATATAGGCACTTGGTAGTGTATGGTGTACATGTAATGTAGTTTTACATTTGGAAAATTTGCAAGTTTGAAGAAGAAGCGCAATAATACCTTGTAAACTAGTAAGCATCGGTTACAACTTGCTATTGTGAAGTCACCCACGAATACGCACGAATTCGTCTTGGTATTCTTAAATTTTGGGCGTAATTGAGAAAACAGAGTGACACTTTTGGGAACTTCAATCTTCAATACACCCCCTTGGATCTGTTGCAAATTGCTATCGCCGTGTCGGTACTTTCTAATCATTGTGCAAAAACAATTCACTGTTGATAACAGAGGGACACGACGACTCTGTAACATTTGCTTCTAATCCATCCACAATAGTTCAGTTTAAAATTAGGTACCTTCGACAATCAGTATATTAATACCGGTTATTAGCAAATGTGTCAGTAAATTCAATGTATCCATAGAATACGACTAATGAGGTTCACTACTGGCTTCGTTATCGTTACAGAGCGTTACGGAGTTACGTTACGGAGAAAGTCCCGGTGTCGGTGCACAGTTTGTGACTCCATCTTCCTTCCCGAAATCTAACAACTGCGGGTTCTATGTACTTCAGATCGCTACTACAATTAATTGCCACAGTAGTCGTTATGTGATGATGATTGAAACGGCGTAGTTCATTTTTATTTCTAATGTCAATTTGGTAACAACTTTTACATAGCTAACACGTTGGGCAGGAACCATTATAACAAATTGCATAAAACCCACGTGCGCTTTCGCTTATCACTCCGGCCTTTCTGATTGAGTTTGGTTTTGTCTCCCAGTTTTGGATCCCTTTCTTCAGTAGGCGTTCGGCTCATAATGTCTTGGGCAATGTATGAAAAGACTCTTTCAACATTGTGTCCAGTCTTAGCCGAGGTTTCAAAATACCTGTAAAACCACATAATTGGTTAGAATTCAAATGACAATATGACATATTCATTTTGCCTACTTACTTCATTCCATGTGAAAGGGCAGTACTCTCGCCCATTAACCGTGGCACCTTCCTCTCTTCAAAAATGTCACACTTATTCGCGACTAGAACTTTCGTCACATCTTTACTATTTGGTAATTCCCCTAGACCCATAAATAAATATATACGTTAAGTCAGACCTTATTCAAGCAATTGCATGGTTCGATAGTTTATTTTACATACCGCTGGCTTCATGATAAGATGTCAACCATCTTTGGATGTGTTCAAACGACAAACGATCCGTGATGTCATATACNCCTAGACCCATAAATAAATATATACGTATAGTCAGACCTTATTCAATCAATTGCATGGTTCGATAGTTTATTTTACATACCGCTGGCTTCATGATAAGATGTCAACCATCTTTGGATGTGTTCAAACGACAAACGATCCGTGATGTCATACACAAACAGAACGCCATGAGCGCCTCTGTAGTACATCTTCGAAATACTTTGAAATCTTTCTTGTCCAGCTGTGTCCCTTTGAGAAACAACACAAGCAAAGTTAATTAACCAAGCACTTTAATATTTTCGTCTACAATTCATTGGGATATCATCACTTACCATATCTGCAGCTTAATTCGCTTTTCTCCGATTTCCAACGTTTTCACTTTGAAGTCAATGCCTATTGAATAGTTAAAAGAAACTTGGGTATTTAATTAATTAATGGAAATGCTAAAACAGGACAAGCGTCTCAATGTTTCACTTACCAATAGTAGCCAAGTAGTTTTCACAGAAGTTGAAATCGCATGACTTCAGTGTTAAATTAGTCTTCCCCACGGCTGGGTCACCAATTATGATTAATTTGAACAAATGATCGTATCTTTTCATTTCAGATACCTTCGGAGGAAATTGGTGGTGAAACTCTTTTCCCCGATCTGGAAGACACAGTGCTCCGTGCGTCAAAAAAATTATCTTGGCTCATGATTATTGGAATCCACAAGTTCACACTTTCATTCAATCACAGTTCTCGATTCCTTCAAATATTTGTTTTGTTCTAGGCGTTCTCTCAGGAACTTGTTACATGTCGCACATTCACTCCTTTTGTTGATCGCGATTTCTTCAACTACTAAACCTCCGGACGAGCCAATAATTTTGGTCGTGTGTGAGTTGATCGATGGTTTTATTCAATCCATGGATGTAAACTAGTGTAACGTAAATTGAATATGCAAAGAGAATACAGTACGTAGTGTGTGATATCGATATGTGATATGCGTAATATTCAATGGTCGTTTAAAACCATAGGCACTAATTTACAATTTAGCCGATTTCCGTAACTTTTACGCACGGAAAAATACCATTTCAGGTAAAGTGACACCATGATGCGATATTCAACGTTTATTTATATAATGATTATTTGTTTTGAAAGCTAGCTTTACATACGCAGATCTTCTGCCTCATTTAAATATACAAAGTTGGCTTAGGGTCAGTACCCCTATCCAGGGTTATCACAAGTACCATCTGCCCAAAACTTCATATGCTGTGACTGAAGTATGAAATAGTGATGTCTCGAAAAGCATTAGACAACCTACATATTTTTATCGACACACGATAAATCACAATTTACTTCCCTATATTCCTATTTCTTTCTTTAATCCATATTTTTGCGTTGTTTATTTGTGTTTAAATCTTCCTGGCCATTACAGGGAGATTTCCAGTTTTACTAACCATACAAAATCAATCAATAATATTCTATAATGACATTATCAGTTTTTCATATGGATAGGGAGTGTATTAAAAATAGGAAGCTTGTTTATATTCAATGCAGCGAGTTTAGTATTAATCAAGTCAATCATCTTAGCACGAAGGATCCACCATAGGGAATATTATCCTAGTAGAAATCCCACCAATTTTTCTTTCAAAGTAAGCCTGGAACTGGGTTTTGAAGTATGGAAAGTATATTTTGTATATACTACAATAGCCAACCAACTGTTTTATGTCAATAACATATTTTAAAGGTTCTGTCGACTTGTTCCTTATCTGCGAGCAGTACTTTGGCTCTTCATAGCTTACATCATTCAAACTTTTGGTGTACGTTCCATTAGTTAATTTGTACTGGAGCCTCTTTACAATCTTTGTATACCCGGTACTATTTATCTGAAAGTATTGTTTCCAGTCTGAGTGGTAATAGCCATGTAAAGTAGCCATCAATCCAGTTCTAGTTAAGCTACCTTCTAATTGCAGCGGTCTATACGCATTTAGAATGCGATTTAGACCTTCAATTGCTTTATTCGGGGACAACCCATTCTGATAAGGGACTGAACAGGTTATGTTGACAGGATCAGAGTCGTACTCCGGAGTGGTTGTATTTTTACATGAAATATTTTTCAGATTTTCCCAGTCGAGTTCGGGCTGGCAATGCTCCACTGGATTTGGCAATATGACGCATTTAATTGTAAGATCGACTGGAATCCACTGCTCACCTAGTGGAGAAAACAGTATTATTTTAGTAACATTTTGGGTGAAATTGAAATAATATGGAATTGTAGAATTGGGAGTACCTTTTGTGTATGTAATTAGTGCTTCTTTTTCATATATCATTCCAGACATTACTCGGTTCCCGGAGCAAAACAAACGAACTCCAACTCCAGAGCTTACCCCAATTGTAGCTGAATGTGTCTTGGCTCCTGGTTCCTCACCGGATTTCCCATCCACGAAATTTTCTTCGTTATATTCTCCTAGCGAGGTATCCATTTCATAAGAGCAGTTGAAATTGATTCCGGATATGTAACTGCCCCGTCCTATCTGATAGACGTCATAGTATCTTCCAGAAGCTCTGGACCGCTCCGAGTTCGGGACACGTTGATCCCGAATCATTTGCATGAACATAGAAAGGCCCGTGACAAAACCGCCTTGTGGACATGTCTTAATGTCGGTCCAGTCTCCTTCATCAGTGTGCATCACAACAGAACCTGTTGAGCTCACCGGAGTCTCGATTTCGTCAGAACACAAAAACTGGAGGGCATTTATACTGAGATGTGACTGGTTGAAAATATTGGACATTCTGACTCTGACTCCGGAGACGAACTTGCGACTTTCGTGGCTACAAATACTGGAACTTGTTAAACCGCCAAGATGGCTGAAATATAGGGCGTTTAGTAAAAGCGTAAAGCCCTCCTCGTCTGATACTTTTATAGTCGAGGATCCAACAAAGACAGACTTCCGGTTTAAGCTGAGCAAGAACAGAGCAATCAGTAAAACTGAGAACGACTTTGCGCTACATAAGACGGAAAAGGAGAGTGCAGCCATAATGGCAATGTCAAGGACATACAAATCACAAAAAAGATGTGGGCTTATCTGTTGCAAAAAATTATAACAGACTGTGTTCTGGACCTATTCTGGGATTGTATTGCTTTTGTAAGTTTCCCAACAAAGCATCATCTTCTTTATGTACAACAGCGTATCTACTACAATAAGTATCACTATGATTTTGTGATTTAAGAACTCCTGCCATTTGTTTGCTCGTTGTTGTGTTTCTTTATAAATTAGCAGTAATGAAATACGATGCCTCTATTGTGAGGATCTACCAATGTGTGTGTTTCTCTTACACCTGCAAACGAGGTTTTGTTATACCTTGAAATGTCATTTCTTGGAACACATGAGGGTCTTTATAGGTTACTGGAACTCATACAAAGCAAATAGAGAACAATAAATAAGTACTAGTACACTATAAAAGCAAGTTGCCTGAATGTGGCATTCGTAAGTACTAAATTGGCCTTTCCGGCAACTAAAGCTTGTGTCCATGGCCTAATATTTCTGCAGGAAGTTAGAACAGAGCATATTGTATTATTCAGAAACGGAAGAAGAAGCTTTATGTTACATTTCTCTGTTGTTGATGCGTTACGCAATTAAAGGTTGAATTTTTTCATGATTTCGTTTCATAAAAATGATTCTGAAATGAAATAGATAGATCCGCCATAACCCACTCACTAATCATAGGTATACATAGATGGATGCATTCACAATCTGGGTACATTCTATTAATTCATACTGTATATGAGAAGTTTCTTTGCAATTGCAGTTGCGACATGCTTTGGGCTTATAACTTTCTTCCAGTTTTGTGTTATGCTGCGAAAAACTCCAGTAGTAGTGATCCAGGCACTCCAACCAATTATTTCCTCTTCACTGACCGCATAATGAAATCAAGTGACAAGGCGAACCAATATCACCCATGGCTGCATTCTCAAGTTAAAAGTCAATGCCAATCTGCGTTGTCCCCCTATCCGGAACAAGGCACGATTGTGTACACAGGAAAAACTTGCTTACTACGATGAAAACAAGTCAGAAACCTCGGATATTTGCCAACCACAGACGCTTGGCAATATGGCTATGGGAGGAAATGTTTCCCCTTTAGCATTACGAAGACCAAAAAACTGTTCAAGTATGAAGTACCAAAAGTGTCACGAACAAAATTATAGCATTGACATTGCAAAAGCAACCAATAGCGTGCTTGATAAAAATCCGAAGAACATTTCAAGGTCGATATTATGGTAGATTAAATTTTGAATTGGTCCTCGCAGTTTAGAACTGTGCAAATGCATACCAGCCATATCTATGCATATCGAAAGCCATCCCTAAAAATTAAAAATCCATAACTGGTTTGGCTCTCCCTCCCTCTCTGTCTGTCTTTCCAAATCAATACCTTCTCATTCTTCTATTATCGCATACTAGATTCAAACTGTTCACACATGTGGTAACTTATATTGAAGCATGAGC
>JAAXOA010000368.1:0-25069 GCA_036561885.1 Salina celebensis
ATTTAACCAGGTGTTTATTTGTTTCATTTTAAGAGAAATCAAAAAGAAAATTTCTTGATCAAACAACACAAAAAATGTCTCGTTATGCAAAAATTTATTGTCAGAACTGGGATTCGAACCCAGGCCCTCATTCGAGGATTAGAATACTCAGGCCTTCGAATTATCGCACAGGCAAGCTTTCGCTTGAGTCTAACGCGTTAGACCGCTCCGCCATTCTGACAAGTTGAGAGGAGGCTGCTGAGAACCACATGTGTTTCAGCGTGCTCTTGTCTTTCATGTTTTATCTGTTTTGTGTGTTATCTATGGAACGCGTTTGGAGATCAACATTCCAGTGTGATTCAAGTTACATGAATGGATCATTACTTGTGGCTTTACGTGTATTTCAATAGTATTTTAACTATGCAAAATGTGCTTAAAAATGAGCAGTTAGAACAGCTGACTTAAGAACAAATTAGTTTAAATATTAAATTACATTATAGATTTTCAGAGATTTTTTATATCATATAAGCTTATCAGCTAAAACTTGAACACCCTGGACTGCAACATGCTGTGTATGTTCCATTTTTGTTTCTCTGCTGACAATTAACTCCAACTGCACAATTAACCTGTGAAAACTTGTTGCCTTGACAACACTCAGCTCTGTTACCGAGAACAACACCGGACTCCGAAATGAGGGAGACAATGATACAGCCACCGGAAATGCAGTACACGTGCGAGCATGGATTCACTTGAACGGGAACTGCGACGGCAGGCGGGATGTTCTCGACAGCCTCGGTTACTTGGTAGGAACAGTCTGTCATTACACTTCCGGCCAGCACTCCACAACCTATTTTAACAAAGAAAACTTGTTTCTTTTGGAATTCTCATGATGTAGAGAAAGTTAAGCTCACATGTTGAATTAGAACATCGACATGGACTCAGAATTGACGTGCAAAGACGAACTTTCACTAGCTTCTTTTCCAAAAGCATATATTTACTAAGCAATCTAATCTCGTCATTGTGTTTGGCTACCTTTATGGCATCGGAAATTGGAAGTTTCTGGGGAATTCAATACAAACACAATTGTAATGAAATTTATACACAAACTGTCAATACTTTCAACTGTTAAATTTATATTTACAATAGTTGGCGTCTCTATTGATGGAGCATCCAGGCTACCATTTGGCAAAATATTTGCAAACTGCTTTTTGGAAAGGTATAATCTCTCCTGTGCTGCTAGCCTAAACTTTGCTACCTCGGATTGCATCTTGGTTGCGTTGGCAACTTGTTTAGGAATCACATCCGTTTTGTTGCCAATCTTTAGCGGAACATTTTTTGGAACACTGTTGCCTCCATCACGTATAGAATTGATAGCCACACTACGTCTGTGATGAAGCGGATCAGTGACTGTAAGTTCATTGTGTGGCTCTGTATGTTCCAATATTTCAATTGCTCCAGGTATGCTTTGGTTTGAGTGGAGTCTTGGATGATCCTGCTCCAGTTCAGGTTTCAAAGGATAATAAATTTTCAATTTCAGCTCATAATTGTCATGGTCATCCATTTCTGGTGGGACCTTTGCTAACGATTCATTCTGTGGCACATGTAAGATCTCACTGGTTGTATAATTTGTTGCGAGAGTTACAATAAGACCAACAAGTAAAATAATTTTCACCATAATAACTGTAGAGTGTGCTTCAACGCAACAATCTGTTAATTACACTTAACAATAAAAATCCGCCACGTAGCCTAAAAAAAGAATATTAACTGATGTCGGACTTGGTAGCTCGTTCCGTTCGCTTTAGTACTGTCTACATCTACAAAAGCGCTTCCTTATCTGCATCTGCACTAAAACTGCAGTTTGTATTGTTTTTTTGATAAAATCTATCAAAATGACAGGTTTACGACTTGAAAGAAAAATTCAACCAAAGGATCCGCAGCCTGGACTACAACAAANTTTACGACTTGAAAGAAAAATTCAACCAAAGGATCCGCAGCCTGGACTACAACAAACATTAAAGCTTCCATCTTTATTAGTTTGTTGACAGCTAACCCCATCGCCACAACTTGTTTGGGAGAATTCGTTAGCGATACAGCATTTTGTAATTGTATTGCGTACTTTCCCCACGTCGGAGAGAACAGCGATTATCATACAAACACCATGTCGACACTTAACGTTTGCGCAAGGGTTAACTATAACTGCAACGCTATACTCGGCCCATGCTCCGTACATGTAGGCACAGTTATAAAACACATTTCCACTTAAGGACCCACAGCATTTGGAGCCTCGGCACTCGCAAGGGGAGATAAATGCGTTGCATAAATTTAGCTCGAGATTTTCATCATCGTTTGCGGTTTGATATCCAGGTAATGAATTGTTAAGGCTGTTCCTCTGAAATAAATTTGCTGCGAAATTTGTCTGAAATAAAAAAATAAATTTTGATGGAGCTATTTCTGGTTTAGCTGTGCTCTATAGGTAAGCAACTTGGGAGTTTTAAGCCCCTAATTATATAAAGAGGTGTAAATTTAAATGTAGCCCACCTTAAAACGTTGGGGGCTAGGTTTTGAAGACGTCTGATTTTGCGGTGTGGAAACAGGCGTGGGCTTGCATGGAGGAAAAATTAAACAGAATAACGCTGCTATCCTCAGGAGCAACATTGAGCCCAGAAAAATGCCGGAATTAAAACAGACTGGGTCTATGAGTTCAAACTGATGCATCAGATGCATGGCTGAGAAATGACTGATAGTATTGTAGTATTAATTACTAATTACACGAGTTTCTTTATCGCATACAATGAGTACAATGGGCATTTTGAGACGTTTACGTAGTATTCTGTGTTTTATCTATTTCACGAAGCGTGTTAGCGTTGTCTAGTTGAAGGTCGCACAACTCGGAGAACAGCAAACTGTATAGGTACCGTTTTTATTTGTTTGTTGGCAATTGACACCATGACCACAGTTAACTTGGCCAAATTCCCCGGTCTGGCAGCACTCCGATCGTCTTCTCACAGTTTTCCCGTTTTGTGACAGCAACGAGATAATTGTGCACTGTCCAGTTTTGCATATAACGTCACTGCAAGGATTCACCTTAACGGGTACATTTTCAATCCAGAACAAACCTCCTTGGCCTTGGGCACTTAGGATTTGACCACAGTTCACGTAGACATTCCCTGACAAGGCGCCACAACACGTGGAATTGTTACATAGACACGATGACATGACTGAGTTGCAGACTCCTAACTTTTTACTTCGCAGTCTGACAGGAATCTTTGTTAAAACTTTGACAGGGAAAATTGTTTTTGGAACAATTTTTTTCTGTAGATGATATAAAAATTAAACAGGTTCTGTTATTGACACAAGCCGAACTCCCAAAGTTTTAAAATATTTTTATGAAAAAACTTACCGCTGTTTCAACGGCTAAACTATCATTAGCCTCTATAATAGCATAATATAACGGTGGAAGGCTTAAAGTTATAAGAAAAACTGCAGAACTAAACGTATGAAAATGCATGTTGCGCTATAGTAGTTAGTGTATGTTGTAGTATAGGACTAGCGTGGATTTGGAGGCATTGAAGGTTTGCCTAAAGATTAACTATGTAAAGGTTGTGTATGATTAGTCATAGTGTACTATATACTCTTCAACGTTATCTGTTATCTTTAATTGCATATTTTTTCGGTTAGTCTATATATCGTTTCTTACTTCCAAACCAATCTTGTATACAAGCGTGTAGAAGTCAACAACCGTTGATCTCCCATTTCATTTGATTTTTCTTGAAGAATTTATTATGAAGTGTTTCTATTTAATAACATTGACATTAGAGTTCGTTGCCGTGCAATGTGCCCTCAAAGATTACGCGTCAACGGTAAAGAAACAACAAGTTAAAATAACTTAAACCTTTGATTTATCTATTCCATGGGAATATTATGTCCAGCGTTGTATTGTATTACTAGGGGAAACCAAATAGCACTGTAAAAGGACACCTTCCTGGAATGAAATCTAAAACTCCTGGTCTGGAATGGGTACGGTAAACAAGTATGGAAGTGGTCCATGAAATTTTAGTAATACAAATGGTTTTTAAAAATATTTAACAGATAAATTTACTTAATGGGCCTGACAATTCTCATGGAAAAAACTATGCTAAAATTCCAGGAACTTCTAGTATTGCAGGCTCAACTCCCTGTATTAATTTTTTGAGCCCTTGTTCTTGTAAAGATTCTGTGTGTTGTGGAGCGTTCAATGATTTACTTAATGTAAACTGCTTCAACTTTCCAATCGGACTTAACAGCGTTCGTGGGGCTGGCGATTCATTACAAATTCCAGCTAATCCTTGCATGAACAATCATTGTGCAGCAGGGCTCACCTGTCATACAGTGTCTTTAGTTTCTATAGATGGGAATATTATAGATACTAGCGCAAAGTGTTGTTCGGCAAGTCAATTCTCAGATACAAACTGTGGCCAGAATGTAAACTGCCAGGAGAGAAATGGAAATGGAACTTATACAGCTTGCTGCAACGGAAGTTGCAGTGGATAAACTCAGAAAACAACAAATAAAAAAACATTCTTGTACATACATTCACCTCAGTTATGTTATAACTTTTTTTTATCTTTTCTTTATTGTTCTTATGTTAGTATGGAAACTGTACAGTTCATTAAATGCAATGATCCCATTGTGTTTTGCGTCAGCATCATAACTAGACCAAATTTATATCAAAGTTTTTAGCAGAATGGGGGCCAAAATTGCTCACGTCCTCATTCCAAGCATTTTAGGAGCTTTGTTCTTGTTTTCATTTGTAATGTATACCAATGCCAAGATGAAGACTATCGTTCAACCTGTAGCAAAACCGGTAAGTATCCTACTTTCATTATAACTCCAAACAAAAGCAATTTGAAAGTGATTTTGAGATCATTTTCTTCCAGATAAAAATGACAATAAAAGGTGTCGCTATTGCAAACAAAGTATTGAAAAGCGATGAAGTGAAAGGTGCAAAGGATATGGTCCGCGAACAATCTCAAGGTGCAAGGCAACAAGGCACAGGTGTAAACGACTTTAACGATTATTGCACCGCACTACTTTCACCGTGCGAGTGCACCAATAGCACATGCTGCGGAGCAGTGAGCGGCGGAATGTTTCTTAACTGCCAACACCTATATTTGATATTTTGGTATGGAACTGTTCTCGTGGACAAGCAGTTGTGTCAGAATAAGAAATGCGGAGAATCTGCATGTTTTGTTGTAACTCTATTGTCAAAGGACGGCAAGGTTAAGAATCAAACTGAAGAATGTTGCAGTGGAAGCGAGTTTTCATCGGTAAATTGTGGGCAAAATATAAACTGTCAACAGTCCGCGGAGGATGGAGGGCATACGGCTTGTTGCAACCCGGCTTGTGCCCGAACATCCTAGAAAATATTCATCAATTAATGCTCCAGAAATTAACTTATAGTAGTATAAGTTGTATAATGGTATACGTAGGAAAATAAGTTAGCCGTGGATCAATTATTTTTGTATAGGGAATATATTAATTTATTGATTTCGAAAGTAAAGACTGAAGTGAGAAGATGAAAGACCGTTTTGGAAGGAACTGAATCGTAGTAGAAAGCCAATACAGTGAAAGTTTAAAGCGAGAATAAAATTTTGAACAGTTTAGTGTTGTTCGTCGCAGGGCTTTTGTTCACCACCACCTCCGTTGATGATGTCGATGATTTCACGAATTGTGTATTTCTGTAAAATAAAAAAGAAAGATATTAGAAGTTATAGGCATAAACAAGCAAGCTGCATAAACAAGCTGAGGATTTCTTGATTTGAGTTTCAAATTACCCCGAAGATGTTGTTGGCAGACACGCGAAGCTTTTCTTCGATGGGATTCTTGTTGTTCTTGAAGTCCTCATCGAAGTTCTTCTTGAGGTCCTTGTTGATTTCTGCCCAGTCGACGGCTTTACCGTTGACAAGGATACCTTGTCCGAGGTCAATCATGAGTTCTTCGAAAGTGACGACATTGAGGTTAAGGGAGAAGATTCCGACTTTGTTGGTGATTACGTTAATGAAAAGGGTAGCACTTCCTTGGATGCGGGCGTTCCTTCCGGAGATTTTGGCTAGACCTCCACCGGTGACGTTTCCAGAGGGGAGGGTGATTTCGCGGAGTGGACGGGCATCCAAGTATCCGGCAACCTTTACGGTGGAGTTTCCTGTGAAATATCCAGTGAGGTTAACGTCGAATCTGGCAGTCAAAAGGATTTCCTGGACGTCAACTTCGAATTTGAGGCCGGACAGACCTTCAGCAATCAAGTTACTAAAATAAAAGAGATTCATTATTTACTGATCAGTAACTCAGATGTAGAGATGATAATAGAATTACTTACGTGAGCTCACTTCCGACTTCGAAATTGAGAAGAGGGTCGAGGGTGATGTTCATTGGAACTGGTCCCTCACGGATGAGTGGGTCGTCGATTGCTGGTAACAGAAATCATCCAAATTATAGACCAGTTTCACGCTTGGAACATAAAAGGGGCACTGTGTTACTTACGGCATCGTGGACCTTCGGCGAAGACTCCTTGTTCTTGCACTGTGCTTCTGGCAAAAGCACCTGCAACAAAACAGGCAGCGATAAAGAGGACCTTCATGATGAGCTAGTTGGCTGTGTTGTCTTTTCTCAGTAGTGAACCGCAAAAGCTGGAGTGACACCGAGACCGGTGTCGACTTTCCTTATATACTTCAAATGGTAACACGTAAATCGGTGTCATCGTGTCATTGGAAGAGATAAGTGTATTGTTTGACCAGTTGTCTGCACTATGTGTACTGTTTGGCCTGCATCTAGACTGATAAGGCCCTCAATTTCATGGATTTAGGATCAGAATTGCTTACACATGGTCTCAAGTGTTTAGTGCTTCATGTGTCGAAATTTGTGTCTTATCAAAACTGAGTGACAACATGTTCCGAATCATTATCTGAAGTAGGATTTTATAAAAAAAATTGTTAGCAGGTCGTGGTCGTAAACATTTAGGTAGCCCCTTCACTCTACCAAAGTAATCCAAGTAAGTAAAGATCCGGATTCCAAATATAACACAGCTGCATTAAGATAGCATCAATACTTCTAGATTTGATCGATCACTTTTCACCTGGTATAAAAGTCAACATCAATTATGAAACAAAATGTTATGTATCAAATTCAAAATGTCATTTTGCATGTGTTGATAACTGCACGAGCAAACATTGATAGATCGGAAATAATTGATAAATCTGACGACCTTTAAGCCGGCAAGATTAACAAAGGCACATTTCTGGACGATTCCAAAAGTTCTCCCGACCCGATTGAGTTCTATATGTAAATGAGTATTTGAAGGCAACGGTATTATGCTTATTTTAATGAAAATGATTCAACAAACGAAAGTATTTTTGTAACAAAGTTGATTTTTTCCGAACGCGATTCATATGAAACAACAACATTATATAGAGTATAAAAAATATTTCGTACAAAAATCTAAGTAATACTATCTCTATCAAGCACCTTGTATATTTCTAAACGGTAAATGCAATTCTTATCGAGAAGCGCACTTAAATGTATGAAGAGTCCTTGATGTCTTTTGGTATTACAGTAAACCCATGAGTATTCTCATTTGCCCTCTTTAAAATCAGGGACTCATACTGAATATCGAGTCGAAGGGCTTGGAAATAAGTTTCAATTCGGAGTACGTAGATAAGCAGAGTTAAAAGTGAAATCAAATGCGATGCTGGAACCATGACAACAATCAGTCCAACATTGTTACAGAAACATTCAAAGTATCGGATGACTATTGAACATTCCACCAACAAAAGAGCAAAAGTGATGAAGCTCCAGACGCGGAGAAAACGCGTACTTTTAATGGGAAATGCACTCTGGAAATCAGAATAAAAAATAATATTTTTAAAAACTTTTTCATGAGTTTAGAAACATTTTACTGAGAAAATGTATACAACGTTTACCTTTGAAATCGCACTTAATAATTTCCATGAGTACCAGAAATGAAGGACTCCATCAATCATCAAAAAAGTGGAGGATGACCATAAAAACGTGGTTAAAACTGGAAATACATAAAACAGTTTTGATTAGCTTTCCCCATAATAATTACTTCTGAATAATTTTTCTGAACCACATACCAATAAGAGGCATGACATCTGGCCCTTGAAACAATTTGTCTCCATTGATAATATTAGCTGCTAAAAGATACGCCAGGTAGATCAGCAAAACGATAACGGAAATGGTTAAGAAGCAGAGTAACTGCAAAAAACATTAAGCAAATTATATTGATATCAGCTTTCATTATATGAAAATATGACAATTTGTACTGTGAGAGCTATACTCACCATCCGAAAGTAGAGGAACCACCTGTCACTGGTATTGAAATGAGTGATCCCATGACGAGATTTCCGGTTGGCAATCCAACACTGAATCAGATCCTTTTGAGACAACAAATTTATCGGAATCATTTTTCAATTGAGTTGGGAACTCAAGGTTCTTGTTTTCTGGCAGGTGTTTGTTTTTTCTTCGAATTGCACCACTTTCTCGATGAGGAGCACTTATCACTAGTTAACTGTTAAAGAGAAGACAACTTCGCACGACCGTTGCGAAATATCAACTGACGAACCAAAGGACTGCCATGGTCATGGAAAAATATGGTACCTATCAAAGTTGTTACGCACCTGTTCATTAAATGGTGACCCTTTACATAACGCAATATCTATGTAGATGTACTAGGTACAGGTATTGCTCTAAAATTAAACAACCTTATGGAGCGACGCGTGTATACTGGTAACCTAAGTACAAATGCCTACCCTTAGCGTACGATACCTTTTCAAGTTCAAGGAACTGGAAAAAGATTAGAATTTGTGGTGAACCGATTGCATCCTTTTAAACAATGTCTTGCCATGAAATACCTTGAAAATCGATGCGCATCTTCACAAATTCAATTTCGTTACGCACAGCCATGAGCTTCTGGTTGATATGACAATTTAGATTTTTGTGATACTCTTTGTATCTCAATTCGCCGACTATGGGCTTAAGGTTTTCTGACCATGGGACGTGATTTAGATGGCGACGAAGTAAAGTCCATGGCTACCGTAAGTGTTCGCCTTTTGTCTTAGTGAAAATCAAATGCTCCACATCTCTGTAAGTTTAGATGTGTACTGAACCAAAAATTATGGTGTAAAAATTAAAGTGAAAAGTTTGAAAATTAATTGGATTTTAAATTAATTGAAGCAATTTATTTTAGCAACCTTCTAGGTTTTTGTTCATAGTATAAAAATATAATAATATAAGATAAATCACAATATTAGAACTTGGGAGGAGGCACTACAATCAAAGAAACACAATTGCGATTATAGTTCTTTCTAGTTTTGCTATCTTGCTCGACAATATAATACCTCTCTACTCTGATAATATAATACAGCAAAGTAAGGAAGGAAAGAAAATGACAAATTGGAACAATCGCGATAACAACGCCTACAATATTATACAGGAAATCGGAAAGCATACTAATGATAACTATTTCTATGACTAGAAATGCAGACGTGATGGTGAACCATATACAAAGTAGGGCTGAATTGTCAACTTGAATGGAACCCTGTAATAAAACAAAGAAAATTAACAGATTAAAATCAAATTTAGAAAGACAAGTAGTTTGATTTAAAGCTATGGTATATTTGGCAAACTTACCGAAGGTACTGCAGCCAAAATTTTTGTGGAAGTCCAAATATGGAGTATAGAATCCACTCCAAGAATGAAGATAGAGGATATCATAAAAGATGTTAAAGCTAAAATGCAAAAAACAGAAAAATTTTAAATGGAGTATTCAAATGAGTATAGAATTACATTATATTTACTATATTTAAATGTTTATCATCTTACCAACAATAGTTAATAGCTCAGGAGTGTCAAGACAGTCATATTCTGTCATGAAATTGGTCGCAACAAGATATGCCATTGAGGCAAGTGGTACTGGAACAGATAGTGATAGCCAAGACCATGACTGTAAAAGAACGAAAAGGTTAAAAATTGTTTGTTTTTTGTATGAATTTTTTTATATGGATATATTTTCTTACCACGCGTAAGCACAAAAGAACTTTGTCAATAGAACTAAAACAAAGTGAGTTCCCTTCAGTACCGGAAGTGTTGGGGGAGCCGATCTCGCAGTCTTTTAAGAACTGCATTCGGGTAAAATGGTCCATGATATTTTCTAAGTGCAGAGTGTGGCACAAGACTACAGAAAACCTGGAAGGAAGTGAGCAACTCTAAGGATGGATGTGAACTGGTGCCGGGTCGACGGAAGGGGTGAAGTTTTATAACCACATTCAAGGTGTGAAGATGCACTCGCATGCATGTACGCCAAGATCGCGAAATCCAGCACCTTAGTCGTTTTAAGGTTAAAGGTACTAGCGAGGACTTGATGATTTCATGCAGGTAGGTCGATGCCTGAAGATTTTGAGAATTAAAAAATCAGGTGCTTGGATACGGTGAGGTTTACTGGAATATTGATAAGGATTATCGTTTTAAGCCCTTCAACATCGTGTTTGTGTTCAACATCAAATGTCACAGACAAAGAACGATATTTGTTTTTGCATCAAAACTATCAATCATATTAATTGTATTATACTTTTAATACTTACCTTATGTATTTAAAAAGCTTGTCAATATTTTCTCTTACGATTTACAATCTAATGTTTAAAAAACATGATATATGGAAAGGAAAGCTGATTAAACTATTTTTTTCCAAGAAAATTTCAATAAAATTTTCCGACATGAAATTAATTAGTCTTATGAATAATCCATGGTGTATACAAATATGAGGAAAGACCATTGGTTAAAAAGAATGCATTGGTATAATGGAAATATTATGATGAATTGAAAAAAATTTATCAAACCCAGGTTGAGATTGGTACGAGCAGCGAGTTTCATGTAAATGACAAAGAATGAAAGAAGACTAAGACTAGATTAGGAATAATTTACATAATATTGACTTCACTCGTCAAGGTTAATTCATTGCCAATATTATTTCTGTACTTCATCGTTGTGTGCCATGGGGCACCACATAAATTGCTCAGACAGAGTACAATAATCTGGAACAGTCCTCAACCGAAGACAGTGTTTTTATTCGACCCCAAACCCCAATTCTGTTTTGAAGTTTGAACTTTGCATAGTAACATGCTACTACTGACTACCAAATACCAACTATTCTTCCTACTTTATCTTCATTTTTTTTTGCATAAAACAATTTTCTCATAAAACTCTGGCTCGAGTTTTCATATTTTGCGTTCTTCATTTTTGGTTGCCCATGGCCAAATATTCCAGGTCCATTGTCGTTTTCGCACCACCGCTTTGTCCAAATATCAGTTTTTTGTTCTCACGAACGGTTACTTTCAAAAAGTTCGTTCTCTCTCACCAAGTTCACGACACAAGAATTTTGAGCGGAATTCGCGTCCCATTTGACTTTTGAAGTAGGCAGGAATTGCAACAAAAAAGGAACGATTTTGAAGAGTGTGAGTGTTGAGTGGAGGAGAGAAACGTACAAAATTGACAAACTTTTTTGAAAACCATTCACATTCAGAAGTGGTTATTCAAGTTATTGAATCTCAATTACAATTAAGAAGTCTAGTGGGAACCTTTTACACGAGAATTTTCACTACCAGTTATACCAGGAGTGGCGACCAGTTATACTAGTACTTCTATTATTCTGGAAAAACCTAGAAACTAGGCGATAAACAAGTAATAGGTGACAGTGACTGTTTTGGAAAAGAGTAAGAGGTAAGAGGCTCATTTTTTAAATGCATAATATTTTAGAAGTTACCGAACATCTGAATTTAGTTCGTCTTTCAGCAAATCAATACAATTCCCGTTAGTTAGAATTTAAGTCCAAGTTCACTTTTTAGTTAAAATCGAAGAATTCTATTGGAACTAAAACGACATTTTTTGTTATATTTTACTCTGTAGGCTTCGTCTTAGCTATTCGCTCGGCTCAACGTATTCAACTGTTCATGTCTGTCTAGTTCTAGTAACTAACTTTTTGTCAAGATTCACCATGAGTCCGAATCAGGAGACACCCGATCCTAAAACTTTCGAGTTCCAGTATATTCGACGAGGGAGTTCAGAACCAATGCACATATTTCATTCCGAGGATAGCCGTACCCCGGGAGACGACCAGATCTTTGAAACGTTTGACTATGGTGCACCGTTTGGCTATGCTGCACGATCTCAGGAAGAAGCTTCCCATTATCCAAACATGAATTCAAGACTTCCAGGACACAGGTGAGCTCTAACACGCACATCCTAGATTGTTAGATTGAATCAGTGAGTAATAAATAACGGAAGATTTGTACTTCGTATGGATTTTTTAGTGTATCCCAATCGAGTGGACTCTCTGGAGACGGAGGAACGCGAGGGACGAATAATTCAGAGCGACATGATACTAATTACTTTGGATCGGGGATCTGGCCCCTATTAAATCATTTGTAAGTTAAAGCAGTTAAAATTATATTCGGAAGTGCTGGACTTGGGTTTAACAAAACTCTTTTTTAAACGAACATTTCGAATTCATTTTAGGTCACACAGCGCACCAAATCTAAGTCCATTTGGTAGTGGCAGTGCTCTGATAGATTTTCATTCAACCCCACGCCCATATCCCGTTGGTATGGGATGGAGCGGTTTAAGCCCATATTTGCCAGGAAGGTGAGTGCATGTAAATGATATGATGTTTATAATTCATACTGTTAATTGTCCCTGTTAATGACGACGTTGGTTACCTAACCCGTTGACATCGTTTTAATTTTTAGGTTCGAGGACGCTTGGAGATCTAATATGTATCCATATCTCGGTCCAGGTTCTCTAGTGCCAGGATCCAATATTACTCCAAGTCAACTGCAAACTATGGAACCAGGATCACAAGCTGCTATCCACACTGATCCATTAATTTCGTGAGTTGTGCAATTATTTATTTCAACATAAGGCTACGGAAACCGGTTTAATTGTCCCAGTCCGTTGTCTTACGTATAGAACTTCGATGCTAAACAATTCTAATCGCAGCTCAATGATGGGAGGAAACCAAATGCAGTCGGATCGTAGTAACCTCTCTTTTAATTCTCTCAATGGAATGTAAGCTTAAAACATTTTAGACAAATCAATCGTGGGCATAGTAATGGCAATTAATTTGTATTTCCTCGCATGAAGCAGTTCTCCATTGCCGTCACAAGCGTTGGCCAGAAATGTTGGCTCTGGAGTGCACCCAGATTCTACGTCCGCGACCGCGAGTTCTCCACGTTACTCGTTGACTCCCAGACGTGATTCGTAAGTAAAGTGCTAATTATAAATGAAAGTTTGTGTATGCTATGGTGCTTACGCTAATAATATGCAAAAGGATGAAAGCGTATTACATTTAAATGAAGCATGACAATTTTGACAGCTCCATCAAATCGAATTCGCCTGCTAATACGGAAGTGATGGATACTGAAGATGAAATTGCGATAGTCGAAGTTGTACGCAAGAAGGACACCAGGATGACAATCTATGATGGGTCAGTCCAACCTCTAGTTTTTATTGTAAACACGTGATGTGAAAGTAATGTAATGGTTACATAATTTTATTCGTTGGTTTATCAGATCTGAAGCAATTCTAAGCGACGTCCCAATTGTGACTTCTACCTATTCATCGGCAGATAGGTCAACTCCTTCTAAAACGTCGCAATTACGCTTTTCTCCTAGAAGTAATGAACAAAGTTGCTCTGCGAGATGGGGATTAAAGCAGGAGCGGAACTTGTCCCATGCTGCAGTTTATGATTCACCGGCTCGAACCATGGCCAGCTCGATAGAACAAGAAACTGTGAATTCCCAGCCCGTTCGTCATGTAAAACGGCCATCTGCGGAGGCAATTTGCCCACAGGACAATTTAGTTCCACACGAGAACAATCAACTGATTCGGGCAACGGCAGACTCCCAAAAGCTTTTCTGTTCCGCTTCGCAAGCTGCTGTCGACCATTTGAAAGAATTGGAACGCTCTCGTAAAGTGTTTGGAACTCCAACGTCGGCAAGTATTTCTCAGGGACTGAGAGCTGAGGCTGCTTCAACAACAATCGAAGAACCAACAAACAAGGTTCAAACCCCAGAAGCGAACTCGGTTAAAAATTGTTCCAAGACTAGCTCTAGTGAAAAGAAGTCCAAGTCGGGCAGCAAAGAGAACGAACCTCACCAATCAAGGCACCGTCATAGCGACAAACATGCAACTAGCAGTCGCTCTGACGAGTACAGATCGAGCAGACATTATGACCGACGAAGGTCTCCTAGTCCCGGCCGCTCCAGACGACGTAGACGCGACTCTCAATTCGACAGACGACACAAGTACGAAGTAACTGAGTGGAGGTCTCCGTATGGATCCAAAAGGGGTCCAAAGTATTCAAGGTTCTCTGATGTATATAGCGGAAAGAATGGTAGAGGACGAGGTGGGTGGCAAAATCCACGGCCCGACAGACTGCCCGAGTTTGGGCGTGGGAGGAATTGGTTTCCGAATATGGCACCTGATCGAATGGGTGGACAACAACTTCTGGCGATAACGGCTCCACCACCACAAGCTTTCACTGGTATTCCTCCTCCACAGTTACCACCAGCTCCCAGAACTGTATCACGTCCACCACATAATTCTTCGTATGTACCTGCCAATCAACATGTCAGTGTTATGCCTACAGCCGGAAGTGTCACGCCATTACCGCCCCCAACCCTTAACAGAAGTTTGAACGTACGTTCTGCAATCAGGCCGGTGAGCCTTACAGCCGCAAGTATTTGTGAGAAAATCAAAACCTGCAGAATCTGTACAGTGGAAAGAAAGTTTCTGACCAGAGAACAGGGTACTCACCACCTGACGAAGTGTCATGACATGACCTTTTGTTGTGTCTGCTTTGAGCCTTTTCCTAGGACAGGATATGATTACAAGCAACATTTCCTCGAAGCCCACGCCGATAGCCACGAGAATGCGGAATGTCCCATCTGTGGCGTCAAACAGTCAATGCGTGGAATGTACTTCCATATTGGGAGGGCCCACTTGATAAAATTGGAAAAAGAGCAAGGTACGCGAGGAGACTCTTCAGTTAAACGAAACTTATACCAAGTGAATATTTCTAATTAAAATTCAGTGATTATTTGTAATGAGTCCTAACTGTTTGGCTATTTTTCAGAGAAAACTCCAGAGAAGAAGGAGAAGAAATTTGATACCAAGAAGCACTTCGGAAAAAAACGTGATGGCAATAATGATCCCGGAAATTCAACAGTTTAACTATCAGAAAACAAGCATTCTAATCTAATTTGTCCTCCAATCACGGGAATTCAAAATTGTCGTAGTTGTAGTTTTATTTACATGTCAGCTGGTTCCGAATTTGTTATCAATCAAAGTCTAGACTAGATACGCATAGGTTCTTCAGCCTTACTAAAATTCGTTAGTATAGAACATACGTTGCATTATGTTTACATTATAAATTATTTGGATTTCTATAGCTTTAAATTCTCAATAAATTAAATATGGATATTAAGTGGAAAATTGAATGTTCCGTAGTATGAAATGCTAAAATGAATTCGGGCTGCATCCCCATCCCATCCTGCATCCCCGTCGGGCTAGATTACTTGGGCACTTAGAACTTGTCGGATTCTACGATTGACGGTGATAACTTAGGGATGAGTATCAATGTCCACTTGGAACCATCAACACTGAACATGATACCTTAATTTTTCCGAAATACCGCAAGTTGAGAACAAGTCGACTGCTGCCGTGCTGCCATTGTTTCCTGTTGAAGGTGGTGATAGTTAAAGGATGACATTAGTGGTTGCTTGTTTTCATACGCGTGTAAAATTTCCTGTAAACGAACAAGTTCCACAGTAGTGTCGGTTTTCAAAATACTGAAACTTTTAATAAGTGATAAAGATGATACTACAAGGTAAGTGGCAGTTTTAAACTCGTAAATTGACGACTTCAAGTTAAAAAGGCGAGAATTTTTTAGCAGATCTAAATACAGTTATCCCTGACTTGTCGTCGGATGCTACGGTGATCATTTTGAGATGGATGCATTCATCCCAAAAGTAGTCCGTTTGTTGGTGCAGCTCCCAATTACGAGTTTCCATGTCGTGGTACTCCAAATCAAAGTCCATAAAATGTATGTGTTGCAGATTAGGAAACTTGCTCACTATTTTAGTGAAGACATCATAACCTAAATACGAGTAGGGAACGTCTATCAACTTAACATTTATCAGCTTCACTTTCATATCATCGGAAAACTTGTGAGGATTCCCGTTTCCGTAATCTACGGAATATGTGTCATCCAAGGTAAACACATTAAATGGAAACATGATTTCTTCCAAGCTTTCAGCACATTTATTTAAAAGCTGCACAATACTTTTTAGCCCGGAAACTCTTCGTCCGACTTCTGTATACTTTAAACACAGTTTCTGTAACCTTGGCAATTGGAAGGGCATCAGAGATTCCAGCAAACTTGAATCCCCATAGAGTCCATGAATTGTAAGCTCGGTAAGGTTCTCCGTAATGCGTGGAAATACCGGAACATCTGAGAATATTGGACAGTTCCTGAATGCTTCGATGTCCAACTGAAGAGTCTCCAACTGAGATCCATACATATCCAAAAATATATTCACAAGACGCCAGTTATTTTCGTAGATAAGATGTAGTGATTTCAAATTAGTAAGCGGTGGAAGTCGTGTTAAGGTATCTTCTTCCTCATCTAAGTGACATTCTTTCTGGATTACAAGGCGTCTCAGTGAAGGCAGGTAACGTAATAGTTTGTCCAGTTTCTGGTAAATTTGTATATTAACAATGTCCACTTCGAAACACCAACACTGAACATGTTCCCCAAACTTTTCGAAAATACGGGTAAAGTTTGGAAAAAGGAACCTGCTTCCGTTGTCTTCTCTTGTTGGTGGCGGATAAAGGATGATAGTTTTGCTAGGAAACGGATTTCCTGTGAAGTCACTCATATCTTGCAGAAAATCTGACATGTGTTGTGCAGTTCGGAACCGAGTTCCAATCGGTTTTACGAAATATTGTTGGACATGGTCTTGAGAACTACGACTTGAGGTTTCAACCAGTTGAAGGTTGTTTGAGATTAGGGCTTGATTTACAGCTTCTTTGCACGCTTTGCTGATTTGTCGAAGACACAGAAGATGCTTCGGAGCTAGGTATTTGCACAGTCGTGGTAACACCTACACACAAACAACATAAAAATGAAGATGGTAGTTTTTATTATAATATTTATACAGAACTACCAAGAGTAATTGACAAGTTAAGCTACCAATAGAAACAGAAAAGCAGTCAATTGCTCCTTCAGTACATTTCCCCAGATGGGACAGGTTTTGCAACACGCGTAAAGAGATTCAGAATCCGCCAAATGGCCGAATATGATTTTCCATATCTCGGGCGGGATACGTGCAAACTCGTCAGTATAATGCATTTTGTATTTTGTTGCAGGGTCTTAAGTCTTGGGACATTTGAAGAAGATTGTTCTTAGTTATTAGCAAATTAAGTCTATCCAACAGACCAGACTAGAGATTGGAAACTACTACGTCTACCCTATTCCTAGAAATCTTCCAATTATGCAATCGACTACAAACGATACGTCCTAGACGATTTTATTTCACGAAAAACAATTGTCTTCGAATTACGCCAGTGTCAGTGTCAGACTGGAAATGGTATGGTCTATTTATCTAGCTTTATGCAACCTCTTCTCTCAGCTGGATGCGAATCTGTTGCGCTTTGTTGTTTTCACAGGATTTGTTGTGCTGCGTTTCATTCTAAATTCTAGCACGTGTTTGACTGGAATCTGACTTGTAAACATGTTTATGACCTCGTCTTGAATGTGATTCGATTATGCAAAAAAATGTCCGAAGTGTGCAAGTAATATTATCAAAATCTCGGAAAGGATAGAATAAAACATTTAAACGTCTTTATTTTGTAGTCAATTCGTTCTTTCTCGGTTTCGTTTAAAAAATAATTTTATCGCATTTCTCTTTCACATTACTATTATCCCAAAGGATCATCACTAAAACACGACTCAGATAATTCATCTTTCACATCCACAACAACTTCTGGTGTAAAATAGTAAGTCTCCTCGTCTTCAATTTGTCCATTGTCACCATTCTCAATTTTCCCAAGGGATAACTCCGAATGTTCTTGATACTGCTCCAATATCGTTCCTTGCACTGTGTCAGTTACGCTAGTATTTTGTTGGAACGCATTAATTCCTACTAGTGTGTTGTCACGGAGACTATCATTTGATTCCTCCACTTGATAATTCAGTGTCCTGCAAATATTTTTCCCAATCAAGCTACTTTCTTGTACAGGTTGTTGAACTAGACCATCTGAAGGAGCCCCTAACAAGTTCCTCAGTAATGGATTTGAGTTCTTGGCCGGTCGACCTCGTTTAGAGTAACTTGACGGTTCTCTCAGCAGGCCCTGTTGGCGACGCACAGGACAGAAAAAGTTTCGATGACGATACAACGAAGTCTGCATTGAGAAATGTTTTTCGCAAGCATCACATTGTAAAACTGCAGGGTACTTCCTGTTGGCACGTATTGACGGTTGGGGGACACCAGACCGCGGCTGGACTTCGGTAGATCCATCTCCCTTTGAATCTTTCAGAATACATAAAAGGTTACGACTTAAGTCGGAGTGATGACTTTCTACCAAATGCACCCAAACAGGAGGCAACGAAAGATAACCTTGTTGACATTTTGGACAAGAGTACATATTGTTCCCCATCCCTTTCACTTTTTGATCGTCGAACAAACGGAGGCATAATTTGCGATAAGTCTCCAACGGAACGTTTTCTGCAGCGTACATCGCTGGAGGGAAAAATTCTTCTGGATGGTATTGTACAGCGTGCTCCTTCAGCTTTCCAGACGTGTCAAACATAAGCTCGCATGACGAAAAAGTGCATTTGAAAAGAGGTGGGCGATCCAGTGGATCAGATGAAAACATTTGGACGGTTTCTTTATTTGTCTTCGCCGTCTTGGGTTTGGGTTTCTCAATGGGAAATGATGAAATATTTTTCCCTGGACCAATATGCCAGCAGCGATCCGAATACTGAATTGGATTTTGAAGATTTTGCAACCGGTCCGATAGTACTTCAAAGTGGTAAAAGAACCAGTGCTTTTGAAGATTTCGCCGGTCTGTGAAAAGAAGTGAGCACAAGGAGCATCTCGCTTTGATTTCTTGTTTGGTGACAGGATCTGGAGAAATATTACTGGTAAGGGCGGTCTCACAGTACTCCTTGAAAATGGCGTCTCCAACTCCAGATAGCCTTGCTGTTGAAAATAGAACGTCGATGTGTTCCACCAGACCATGAACGCGTAGTCGGTTAGAGTGTGTAAACTTTTTGCTACAAAACGGACACTGAAAACCACTTCCAGACGATCCAGTTTCCACTGGAAATCTACTAAGCATTATTTTTCTTCCTGTTTCTGTCGTGTATTGAGTACTATCTTCTGACTCAGGATTTTCTGGACTGGATTCATGAGATGCACTGTTGGTTGGTATTGTCGCCAAACAAATGTTGTTAGGGGCAATCCGCGAATTTTGAGGCTCCTGGTTGGCTCTAGAATTGATAATACTTGCTTCATTTAACACTATTTTAAATGTATTTAGTGGGGTTGATACAGACGCAATTAAATTTTTCGTAGCTGGGGATACAGGGAGGTTGGAGTCTTCTAAGAACTGTCCGATGGTATCCTCCTCAATTGAATCCTCTTGAACATCAGGAGAAAAAGTCTCGACTTCCGGTTCCTTAGCGCTATGAGGAAGTAGGTTTTTCGCCAGGACATCACCATTTTTAAAAGGATTAGTTGGTATGGATAAATGAGAGTAGTCGTCTGTAAAGAAAATCAACGAAAACAATCTTAGATTCAAGGAGAGTCCTGTAATTTTGGAAATTTAATCCTAAAACTAAATTAACTTACTGTCAGTTATAAACTCTCTAGTTTCGTCAGTTAGTGACCCTGAAACTCGTCCAGTTATCATGTAGCTCTCCCAAACTTGTTTGTACAGTGATTCTTTCGCTGCATTGTATTTCCTCTTGATTTTGTTAAGTTCTCCAAATAACTTTTGAAGAGTTTCCTGCAGCCTTTTGCAGTTTCTACAAAGCCCTATTCCCCACCGAGACGGATTGCAGCCCTTAGAGCGGTCGAAATATTTCACTAGTTTGTGTTTTGGAAGTTCAAACACTTCACGAAGCAGAAAAATCATTGATAACTGCTCTTCCAGTCGGTTGCCACAGTCCCTGTCAATTTCCTCTTCATCGTCACTGGATAAACAAGACAACGGTTGGTGATGACTGTTGTCTTTTCCCTGGGGTTAATAACTCGTAACATACCAAACAATTTCTCGATAACATTCTAAATAGCAACTGGAAACACTGTTAAATTCTAAACTATTATGGAATCTTCTGTCAACGTGATAAATTGTCACTACGAGAGTAGTGCTACATGCAAGAGTCAGCTGTGAAATATTCTAGAGCGTTATAAATGCATGTCTACAAGCTCAATGCTCCCCCATCCCATGTAAATGGGTTTTACAAGGTACTTTTAAACTTATGAAAAAAGGTACTTGCGTGTTGTACTCAAAAGAGCCAGGTACTGTTAGGTACTCTACTCACAAAAGAGAATTTTGCTCTAATATGCACAAATAAAAATGTATGCAACCTGAAATCTTTGTTCTCTCGCGTAAAATTACATTGCAAGCAATACAGCATGCAGCATCCAACAAGTCAAGATCTTTCAGGTTTCAGATTCGGTATCTTTAGGATTTACTATATGGCCAAAAGAAAAGCAAATCTGAATTGTTAAAAAACAGAAATTATTTGTAAAAATATTTCGCAAAATAATTAGATTGGAGATGCGGAGTATCGATCTCCGTACCTCTCACATGCTAAGCGAGCGCTCTACCATCTGAGCTACATCCCCATCCCTTAAGGGACTACCCTATTGTAAGGGATACTTGAAGGTAGTCAGTTCATGTACGGTCGGCTCGCCATCGTTCATCGCAAGAGTTTCATGGTCCTATAAAACTGAAATGCTATGCATGCTAGAAAACTGCCCTATGAATTTCCGTAGTCCCTGACATTCTGTCCCTTCATCGTTCTGAATGCAAGGTTGAAGGATTGGGTCACATAGACGAAACGATTTAAATAATCTTGGTGCATAGATTGTCCATTGCTTTTTGAGTGTTTGGTTGAAAGATATTTTGCAATGACATAAAGAGATTGATTATGATTAGGGCTTCATTATCTCATTATCTGCACCTGTCATATCAGTATCTGGAAAAGGAGGAATTGGGGTAAACACATGACATTTTCATTTCAAGTAGAATATTCACTCATGTTGACTGCTCAGTTTATTTCAATACGGAGCTTTGACATCAGTTTTTCCAAAGATGTTTTCCAGACAGAAAATTATAGGACTCTTTTGGCTGTTTATTCAGCTCCATTGCAACTCTGTAATGTCTGCATACGTTGACCCAGGCGTGGTGCTACAACCATCATTCAAGGGATGGGGAACCTCCTTAGCCTGGTGGGCTGACGTGGTTGGAGGAATGGACAAAGATGTTTTTGACCATGTTGTCGATGCACTATTTTCTGTATGTCAATCCTATAAAAAATTACCTTTCCTAATTAGAAACAATAATTGGTTATATTTTTATTGTTACTGATTACTGATCATTTTCCATGAAGCCAACCAAGTTAAATATGAACATTGTTCGGTACGTGATTGGAGGAACTACTCCCAATAACCGCACCTGCGGTGACTTTCGTGACGGAGGAGCATCAGAGTCATTCCGAGATGGTCCAGATGAAGATTATGATTGTAATTAATGCAAACGCAAATTACAGAAAACAAAATTATTATTTTTACTAATCTAATTTCCCTCATAACCTTGACTAGGGACACGGGATCCAAGGCAGATTAAAATTTTACTAGCTGCCAAGGAGAAGGGAGTAAATATCTTCGAAGCATTTTCCAATACTCCACCGCAATGGTATCTCTGGAAATTTATATTTAAAATCTATCGTCATGTGGTGTTTTCTAATAAATATTTTTATAGGCTGACAATTTCTGGATGTTCAAAAGGAAATCCTAAGAACCCTCCACTTCATAACAATTTGGATGCAGCGAATGCTCCACAGTTTGCTGACTATGCTACCGAGGTCATTAAACATTTCCATAGTAATCTGAACGTTACGTTTACAACCTACGCACCGTTCAACGAGCCCTTTGGCCTGCATGGAATTGGCTCATGGGTTGGAGAAAATCACAACCAGGAAGGATGTAATATGAACAGGCCCACAATGGTATCCGTGATTCAAAGCGTTCATGAGTCGATTGTCGCGAAAAATCTGACATTTTTGAAAATAGCTGCTTCAGATGAAACTCAAGTTAACACTCAAGTCCAGTCTTATGACTATTTTACGGAAGCAGGTGTGTCAAATTTATTTTCCAAAGTTAACGTCCATGGATACTGGGATGAAGTTGAGTTGAGTCGTAAGGACCTTTTGTCACTGAAGAGTGCGCATGCTGGACAAGATCTGTGGATGGATGAGATGTATGGAGGTTAATTGCGATAAGTCAACTTTTGATAGATGAACGGAATGCTAACGTTTGATGTTTGTAGGGGATGGGCGGGCTCCCCCGTGGACAACATGGACCAGGGACTAAATATCGCCAACAGGATTATAATTGATTTACGTAAAATGATGCCATCGGCATGGGGTTTGTTAATAGTAAAACATCTACTTGATAATTACTACGATCAATACTTTCTGTGAAATAACTGTTAATTTTTTTATGAAACTGTATAAAGTTTATTGGCAAGCCGTTGAGGACGTTGGCTCGTGGGGCTTGATTAACGTCCCGTTCAAAAACGCCACGGTGGCGACAATTGAAGCTAACTCTGGCTATTATGCTTTAAGTCAGTTCAGCCACCATATTCGGCAAGGTTCACGGCTCATTTACATTTCCGATGAGCACTCCATCGCCGCCATAAATGACGAGGAGAAAAAACTTGTCATTGTTACTGTTAACCCTACCCAAACCGAACAAACCAAATCCTTTGATTTAAGCCTGTTCCCAGAGGGAACTCTTGGCACTCCGACCTTGTTTCGGACGTCTTCTGTAGAACAGCATGTAAACGTCCCCCCACCATCAATAGACGGTGGCTCTTTAGTCCTTCTGGAAACTCCACCAGAATCTGTATCTACGTTGGAATTCACCGGAATTGAATACCACGATTTAATCAATCTAATTTCAAAATGGGGACTTTGAAGATGTTGAAACCATAAATGGCGATGTGGTACCCCTTGCATGGAATGAAACAAGTCACAATTATGGAGTCACTGAGGACAACTCATGGCGGGGTCAATATTCTGGCTCTTTACGTCTTGGTCTGGCAAGCTCCAGTATAGTCCAGGCTGTCCAGTTGCCCGATAACCACTCAAACTGCACGTTGTATTTAACTGCTATTTGTTCGTCGACGCAACTAGGAACATCCATTAAGTTGTCACTGCCAAACACAGATCAATCAGCGAGTCAATCAATTGGAAGTTTTGGAGCCTATAATTTATACAGCATTTCTCATGAAGTTTCCGAAGACGACAACGTTGTTTTAGTCAGTTTGGAAAACAGAGGTGGAGTCCTCGGTGGAACGGTTAAAATCGACAATGCATTCTTGCATTCTACCTGCATTTGAAATAGTGTAAAATGAAGAAAAAAAATGTTCCTTTGTTCATTTCACAGAGACAAAAAATGAAATAAAGCATCACTATATTTTTCTCAGCAAATTAGCATAAAACATAATAATATGCTTAAAATAAAACGCTGAAGCACGATTCCCATAAGATGCGGTAGTTTGAACGTTAAAGAAACGGATGTTATTCAAGAGCGTTTTCATATCTGACGCAAGTAAACTTGGATTGACCATTAACTCATCAAGTTGAAAAAATTAAACATGTATGAGTTCCATCAGACAAGATGATCGGCTTAAAAAGCTCTATTGAAAACATGATTAAAATTTTTTTGTCATTTAACGAACAATTGGCCATTAACTCGCCAACAGTTAAACGTATGGACCTGAAATTGACACCACATCATGCTGCAGCACGGAACCCTGCAGCTAGCATGCAAAACATTAGCATGAACTGATAAAGCGTTTATGAGATATCGGGATCACAAACAGGAAACGTTGACGATCTTGTACAGCAGCTTTCCCTCCTTAATAATTAACTTTTTCTATGCTGAAGATATGGAAATGCCGGATGGCTCCACAAGTAATTTGTGATCAGAGATTTTATTTTAGGCTGTGCTGGCCAACTACAGCCAGTGCTACCGAAAAGTATCAAATGAGGTCATGTTTCCATGGAATTGAAGTTGCAGAGGTGCATTTGCTTGTTTTGTGTTTGTGAGAATTGTTCGAACTAGCAAGCAAGGAAACTTTTGTTTGCGTTCAGATGTTTTCTATGTAATATGCAAAAAAATGATTGGCGCTGACGAAAACAGATTACAAAAAGTTTTTTTTTCAGTAGGCTCCAACGTCAGGACAGTCATTGGTCAGTTACGGGTCTCAGGGTTTCAACAACCTTTTTACAATGTTGTTGTTTCAGTCACACTCAAGGTATTTTTGGAAGCTGTTTTTACACAAATCGTAAACTGTGATCTTTTAGACAATTTTAGTTTTAGACATCTGTGTTTAGAAAGTTGCTTCGGTCAGATAAGACATATTTTTGTTAATTGATCTAGTAGGGACTAATAAAGCAGAGAGCAAGCATTAGTAACGCCGATTACTCTAAAAATGGACGCTACCTTAAAACTAGGAAGGAACCGAGCAAACGTTGGACGTGGTTCGGGTTCCAGCGATGATAAGGAGAATTCAGTTGGTTCAGGTAGTTTAACAGCGGAGACGGCGGGTTTCAAACAGAATACGGCAACCATGGATATTCTTGAAGCGATGAAGGGAAAGCTTGATGGAGCGTTCGGATTAGCGCCTTCAGTGAAGAGAGAATGTGCTGGTGACGATTTGGATAGTGACCTTGACCTTAGTG
>JAAXOA010000369.1:0-25050 GCA_036561885.1 Salina celebensis
GCAGGAGCTTATCACAATATCGAATTTAAAATCAGCCTACTCCTATGATTTATTTTGATACGCTAGTGAGGATGTTGTCTGAGTTACGTGACAGTGGGATACTGTTAATCCTCTTAATAGGAATTTCAAAGTAGAATGTTATATCCATATTGAAATTCGGCGTTTAGTTTGATGACACGTACGATCTGAACCAAGTACGAATTGGTAAATTTAGGTATGCTATAAAATATAGAATACGTGGATTGTTTAGCAAATCGGCAATTCAATAGTTGCAATTTCTATTGAGTATAATAAGTCTGGGTTTTGACCGGACCAGTACGTACATTCACACAAATTGTTTAGCTCAACGAAAGTGTAACATTTTGGGATTAACATGCGAATTAGCTTTTGGCATATAATGGGAAATATGGCGATAATTTTCCTTAGATCCAGTTAGGAATAACATTTACGAAGGCAGATCTTCTCAAGAACACTGAAGGATTTATTATATGAATTACAATTAGTCCGAAATTCGCTTCCATAATGTTGTTATCACTTTGACAACATTAGAGGTTTTGTTATATATAAGTTTCATTCTTCAGCACGTTAGCCTTTCACTTTGACATATTTTTGTGCAAAGACACGTCATACACAGAAACATTTTAATTTACCAAAATGACGGCAATTTCAGAAGTTGAATGTATTCCTCGTTTGTATGTTAGATCTAGCAGTCATCAATGCAATAAAAAAGTAACGAGATCAGTACGAGCAGTACTTAAATATTGTATTTTGAAGCAGCTATTGTTGATTGTATGATATGGAATTTATATTGATCAATAAGTAAAGTCAGCTTTCCCCATAGCAGTTAATTTAACTAGCATTCATTTAAGTATTACATAACAATATAACTAAAACAATATCATGTAACTGTTACATATAGGTTTTTTCATCATTGTACATTAACGTTTGGATAACGGCGGCTAAATCCCTTCACCCAACTTTTTTAACGATTAAGACGCTCATAAGTCATAAAACAAACTAAAATCAGATATTGGCTTAATCTGTTAATAGTCTCGGTTTAATGCCCAGCCATTTTAAAGTTTAGTATCATGTTAAAAAGCTGCTGCTGAAAAGTTATAGGTAGTACTCAAAAATATTTTTTGAACTTGCCGTGTTCATGTTTCGTATATTCTATGTGTAGCTTTTAATGATTTTTTTCTGACTGAGCAACAAATTGAAGTAAATTGAGATTTTATACTGATTGAAATCTTAAAAACATAAATAAATTAGTGATTTATATTACACAACAGCTAAATTTTATGGTAATATGGCACTTTAAGTTATCGCAGAGATGTTGTATCTATTTCATTATAATTAAGCGCAATGTTTGTTTATATTGTTTAGGAATACGATACATACGATGAACTTCAATATAATTTTTAACATAACCACTCTTGACGTTTTAGATGATGGCAGTTATCAGTTGATCACCTTGATAATACTAAACAAATGGCAGCAATTTCTAACCGGCAGTCCCCCTCAAATCTTCGTTTCCAGTCGCTTCCCGTAGCGTACTTGAAGTTTGTTGAGTCGTCTCTTGCATTAATGCATTCAGCTCTGTAGGCCTTGTCATGTCGGATCAATCGCAAAATTCGGATGGAGGTGGTGTCACCGGGTCCAAAGATGTTCATAGTCGGCGAACGTTGGAATCGGAGAATCTCGCAGTCTTCTCGTTAAAAAAGAAGGTATGAATTTTGTTATTACGGTTGAAAGCTTTGGCTATTATTTCCGTGATCGAAAACACCGTCGCTATATTTCATCCGGTTCTGCGTCAGTAGTTTTGAAGTAACAGGGAAATGATGTAATTATTGAACACCTTCTTTTTTAGATGAACGCTCAGAGGTTATTTGGGGTTGGAAAGTCGTTGGATATGGAATTTAGAACTACTCGAAGTGCCGGGAGCAGCTCAACTGCGCTTTCACCTCAAACTATGAATATTCCGCAGAATTGGTTCCTAAGATCTTTAGGTCGACAATTATCGGAAGATCCGAGATCCTCTTCGCGATCCAGAAAGAACTCACCATCCTATTTAGGTGAGTAAATAAAGTGTTACATAATCACAACAAAGTTTTATTTCAACTTAGACGAGCTTAGTTTTGATAAGAGTTGTGCCAAATAAGTCAGAACGTGAAGTAGTTCTGGGTCACAATCTCTGATAAAAAATACATATTTGTTGAGTTGACTATTGAGATAGGCTTTATTAGATCTTGTTTTCTTAATTTTATCATTATATCTGCAGAAGTTTAAGAAATTGAAGAGGGAGTAATTACATTAAGATCTAGAAAGACGAAGAGATCTGCAGTGAACACATTAATCAATATTAGGTGGTTTGTTTATAGTTGGGATAGAAGATCATCATCATTTTGTTGAACCCTCATTCCACTCACTCGTAAACAAAATGAGATCAAACATTAATTGGTGTGGTTCAAATTACAATACCAGAAACGACAAACATTTGTAGTATCTGGACTTTCTTTAATTAGGAACACGTGTTTTTAAGTGTATCCTGAACTATGGAATATTCATTGTCAGCGAGATTTTTTGGGAAGTGTCGCGGAGGTATTTGTTTTTAATTTTTTACTGAACTTGGAAAGAAGTGTATGAACTCTTACTTGGATACCGAAAATCCTGAAACAGGATAAGCGTCCCTTTACTCGACTGAAATATTTTTTTTTGTATTACATATTTTATACAAAAATTAACGTGTTGCAGATAATTTAGATAAAGTGTCAATTCTACTTACACTTGATATTGGCAACTATTGTTGTGGTTGAATGATTGGTTTTATTTATAGCTCACACGTGCTCAGGTTTCAATCCCTCTTACATCAATCAGACAACAGTTTTTTATCAATGTGAAGTATTCTTGTTATCATTTTGTACAAGCTTGAGTTTTAATAATAGTTCTGGATTCAATGACCGAGTCAAGTTGATGTTGATATATATGGTTAGTTTAATAAATAATTAATAGGTTTTTTATATCAATATATATATATATATAATATCGTTAGATTTACATCTTAGATCCAGAGGAAAATAGGATTAGCACAGACATGTATGTCAAGAATGTTAATTCAAACACTCCGGATTTACAATTTTTACCGCCAGAGTTAACCATGTATTTAAGGATTAAAAGTATTTAGAGTACTTAAAAAAAAAAAACATGACTCGAGTCGCCAGTCAGGATGCCTGACTGGCGTGCTTACTACGCAAAAGTGTGTACTCGAGTCATGTCTGTTTATTTTTCTGATGCAACACAATGGAGAGGCTGACGTCATCACCCATTGTTATTTAAATTAGACAGCGTACGGAATGTTCATTCTAAGGATTTTAGAAACAGTATAAAAGTATTTAAGGATGTTACAGACTGATTTTCGGCAAGTGTAATTCCTCCAATGAAGGGCAGTTAAGAAAGTTATTTCAACAAATAAGTTGTATGGTATCCGAGTAAATGTAACAGGAAACTGCGGTGAGTTTCCTTTTATATTAGTTGTTCAACATTATGCGTATTGTTTTAAAGCCGTGGAGCATTTGTTTAAAGCAGCGTTTGCACATAAGTATCAATCAGTGATATTTGATATCTGATACAGTGAACAATTCTGAAACCTGCCGAATTTTTCAGTTGAGAGGATTATTCCGCAGATATTTTACACAGAAAGAACGCAGATTTGTTTTAAGTAATGGATATAGGGACGGTTTAAAATCTCCAAAGCAATACATACCAGATAATTTCAAGAAAATGATATTTACTATTTACAATTTGTTTAGTCCGTGTTTTGACAGGACAATACACCGATTGAAATACCAAATATTCAGTATAATTGAACTAAATGGTGTCATAATACCACATACCAAAAATACCTGTAATACATTTAAAAGTGATTATTGACGTGACCGCATTTATAATTGCTCTGTTTCCTAAACCTATAGGTTCTGACATGAGCTCAAGCAATTTAGTTCGTATGCGAAAAACCTCCCTGGGTCATTCGGCGCCTTCAATTTCATCGTCATCGGTAAGCAGTTTTTAGAATTGTCGTAAATTATATGCTTTTTCATTCCTGCACTTTCCGCCTTTACTTTTTCGCATTCCATTCTGCTCCTGGAGCTTACATTCCACTTCCTTACATGTATACTAACTTCATTGGTAAATTGCGGTTGCTAAATGGCGTTACATTAGGATCAACAAGACAATGACGGTAGCAATGTGAACTAGCTGCTAGGCTCAAATGTTGCATCTACCACTCAGGGTTTGGTTGTGCCAATACTAATAGAAATGCTCCAATTATATAATTATTGCTTTTGTTTGCGCTCAGTAAGCTGCTTTCCTTTTCATCTTCAGAAGCAAAATAACTCGTAAACATTTGCCATATAATTACCAATGGAATTTCTCCGACAAAACACGTGAACTGAAAGTTATTGTGAGAAATGTACATACCATAGATCCTAATTGTTGCGCTGTGTTGTTTGGTACGTTGTATGTGACCAGTTTAACGTAAGCAATATTTGATATTGTAATAGAACTATGAAATACATTTTTTTTGTAATGGGCCACGTTATGGGATTTCAAGTACAGGTTACGAGTTGGAACGTTTTGCAGAAAGTACTTTACTTTTACCTGTCTAATTTGTATGCAATATCGCGTGGCATTCAACATCTGTTTTTTGTGATAGTCTGGCGTAACGTTGCCTATAAGCAACCGAATTTTCATAATATTCATTAGCGAAAAAACTGTTTCAGCTTTGGACATGGTGAAACGGTTTTTCGGCACAAATGCGTAGTGCTCTCTTTTTTGAGAATGAAAGAAGTTCATGTATGTAACTTGAAAAATTTAAGGATAATGTGTTTTGTTTTTGTCACGTACAAGCAATATACCATTTTGTATTTAGATTATGTGTGGAAACAGTTTTGTCAAGGATTACTTTGTCCCCAGTATCGTTACCCGGAGTTGTACAATATTTTAGCGTTCGCACCTAGAGTTACACGTTAGACTCTGTGCAAGCTTCTAAGCAAGTTTGTTAGCAATAAATTCTATGATTTTTGTCTAATGAGTTCGATACATGCGTATTTGTTATAAGTCATACAAATTCCAACTGTGTATTTAAAGTGAAAGCTGAAATGAGACGATGTGTACAATAGCTAAATATCCATTAACTGAAGATTTGCTGAAATCCTTCACGTTTTGACTTCAATAAATCGATGATGGGTGTGTTAGTGGTTTCATGGTTTGTCCTACGCCACCCCTCCAAGGATATTTTCATGAACATATGAGTACGAGCAATTTGACGACCAGAAATTGAATTGTAATTGAACGAGAAATACAGTATTTTATTGGCAATTGTACCACATCCCTCCTTTGACTGCCATTAGAACATTACGTTTTTCACACTAACACTGTGCTTACCAAACAGAGCTATGAGCTTATCTAGTTTATGCAAATGGACTATTAGACACATTCATTAGTAGCAACAAATTTCGACGATTTTGGAGTTACGAATCCCGCTTACTTGCGGAATTATGTCCAGGACAAATGAATGTTATCATCGGAAGGGTCTCATGTAATTTATCCATAAAACTACACGGTTGACCCATGTCGGCAGCAATCTTCACGGATGTATAAAGTTACTCTCACATCGGAAATAGTGAGCGGTTTATTCTTGATTCCCGATTCTTGGCATGTTGCATGTGCTGACTGTTGATGACTACATTACTATTACTATTTTTTTTATTTCTAAAACGTCGTCATGGGAATCTACGGATGTCATTTATATATTTAGTCGAAGTCGAAAATTTAAAGCAGTTTAGTTTAATTTAACTTCAAGATATTTGGACAATTTTTTTTGGTCGTAATTACATAAAAGCAGCGACCTTGAAGATGTAAGAAACGTTGTAACGAAGTATGAACTATCGTTTAAAATTCCACTTTGAAGACCACCACTTTGCACTCATTTCAACCAGGTTCTTGGATATTCTGTCAGTGCATATCGCAACATTTTATCCAATCTCCCAAAATAGTGTAGCATGGTGATGACTCATTTACAGTGTTAAATTAACGAAATCTGTAATGGTGCATGTTCATAAACCGTTGAAAATTTGGCAAAAATCATGTTTACAAAGTGGAAGGCGACCGTCTCCAAATTGTGTAAGATTATGACAACGAGGTTGGTACGTGACGATTTCATCAAATGAAAGTGATTTTCTTTTCTCTTATTTAATCTCATTTCCTTTCGCTCCTTGTCCGGAGATTTCTCTAGTTAATATGTCATTTAATCATTCAGCATTAAGCTCAACCATAACTTCCTACACCTCATTCCGCTCTGATGGCAAGGGATAAGATAAGTGATTCTATCCCGAGTATACCCGTGGAACCCTCTACCCTTTCATTTCATTCACTACGATTTCCCCTGTTTACATCGTTACATCTTTCATGGACAGTGAAATTGAAAGAGGATTCATTCATGTGCTGAGCTGGTTGTCTCTAAATGGATATTTGGCAGAAGTTGTGTCTCAGAGACAGTAACATTTGCACAACATACCGTCTAAAAAGCATCAAATCTTTATCAAGCGAGAGTCTAAAGTTAAGATATTCCCTGCGAGAGAGTTTGCCAGAAAAAGTCGACGTAATATCCGTTTATTGGATGTACAATATTAGATAGGTATGGCTGCTCATTCAACAAGATATTAATCTAAACGGGTATGGTTTAATACGACAACGCTTAAATTCAGAAGGAGAGAAAGTTGTAAGCTTGGAATGCTGCAAAGTGTAAGACACATAAAGGGTTATAGTTATAATATACGTAGACATGAAATGGTAAAGCTTGTTTGTGTGCATGGGATTGTACGTTTGGGTTGTCACTGCAGACAGAAACTCGCGAGGAGTATAGAAAGCTAGTTTGGCAGTGTGTACGTATTTCAATCTAATGCTACTGATTTCTCCAGGGAGAGAACCAAAGCGACATTTATTTCGTATTTTGTTTCTCTGTACATAGCTGGAAAGCTTGCAACTGTGTCGGTGTGTATTGTGTATCGCTGAAGCTTAAACGTACTAGGAACCTCGTAATTTCTCATGTATGCTTAAGCAGTAGTTGTGTATTATATCCATATAAAGAACAAAACAGTGGAGTGTTTGATGTGGGGGAGGAGAAACGAGTAGAATAAAACTCCACATTGGAACATCGAAAGGCTCTTTTACAGACACTTCTCTGAGCATAAACCCGAAGCATGATGGCTGTATCTGAAGATTACACAATTGTATGAATGTGCTTGTTTCGACATACCTAGGCAAAGCACAATAATATTTCAACTTTCCCCTAGTTTCTTCTTTCTCTCTTAGTTGTTTTTCCATACATGGGACGTATTCTATTTGGGTTGGATACGGAAAGTGCCAAAAGCTGAAATAATACCAAATGCAATAAAGCATGTTTGACTGGAAGTAAAACCTAACGGAGTGCGTGTTTTTATAATATGTGTATTTGACGAAAGAGAATCTGTGATACTTGCTCAGATGTACTTCTGAACATTTGAGCTTTCTAAACAGTCCATAGCCAGAAAAGAAAGGCATGGTTTGTGCATAAGTATATAAGAGCTGAGGAGACTATCGCATTAAGAGCGTACAAGGTGTGAGAGAAACACGGAAAAAGTAGCAGTTGGAATAATCTCTGCATTAGAGAAACTCTTGTGATCTCAACTATGTTGATATAATGCCTCCATGGTAGCACTGTTCGGATCCCGGACCGTTTCTTTTTCTTATTGTGTCATTTTCGTTCGTGTTTTCGGTATACAAGAACTAGTGCTGGAACCAGCATTGTGAATGAATTAAGGGAAAGCATTTCCAACTTACAAATTTATCAATAAGCTCACTTTCTTTTACTTGTATTTGAGTGTAAAATGCATCATGTAAACGGAGGCACACAGTAACCACTCTCGCTCATTTTTTTCTCTACCTTTCTACTTTTGAGTGTCAGTGTGTCTCTAATATACGCCAGATATACCATTTCTGTGAAAAGTTACGCGGTTCACTTCATCTTCAGCATTATCAGTTCGGTAATGTATGTTCACCTCGAAAATCTTGAGGTAACACTGTATCATGCTCGTATACAAGAAAACTTAATAAATTTCGCTTCAACTGACTAACTGCTGTAAAATTTGGGAATTTGTGTTACATTCTAGTTAACTTTTGCCTTCGAGCGTGTACGACCAACAGTAACCTGAATTTTGTCGGGAAAATTGCAAGTAATTTTCTTATGTGATAACATTAAGTGCAATATATTATAACACCAGGTTTGTAAATTTCTGAGACTACAATTGAAATCAGTCAATTAAATAATTCGCCAAAAGTTGAATCAGCGGTTATTTGTAAAGCTAAGTAGTGTAAAATAAAGTTCAGTAAAAGTCCATGTGCTCAGGAAGTGACAGGAAGTACGTTACATTAATACTCTTTGTTAGCACAAGTACAGCTCAATTCAATTTAAGTTGCTGTTAAAAGACCTCCATACTCCATACAATATGTTTTAGAGCGAGTGTTGATTTTGAGGGATAGCTAAGTGATCGATCAATGAATTTATGTCCTTTCTGTGACAGTTTTAAAGCTTTAATTTGCAACACATGGTTGTAACTTCAATAGTTCTTTTGCCAGCATTGCGCCAATATACGGCTTAGTGCTCCTGTGTTAGTCATTTTGAATTACAAAAACAAATGAATGCAATCCCTGTTCACTAGTTGTCCCATTTGTGTGCACCGTGATTAAATAACGGAAACGAGAAAACTTCTTCTGGTAAGTCTTATATGTATAACATTGTCAACTTGAAACGTAGGTCAACATGACCTTAATCTAGCACAAAAAGAAGTTTCCATTAGAACAAATCGTCATGTATCCGTACACACCGAATAACGTACAATATGTGCAAAATGCAGAAGTATTTATCAATTCTAACTTATAATACATAATTGAACTGCAAGTGGCAGCAGATTAAACGTGCCATTTATGTCACGACGCGGATATATAACGTATATGAAAATCGAAGACATTTCAATGACGAATGACACGTAAAATCCGAATGTGATAGTTATATTTATATCCGAAACCTAAATTACCAATAAATTGTATGAAATCAATTATAGAAATTTAAAATAACGGGTAAAATAGATGATTTTGATTTCATGACACATCCGTGCCTAATTTCAACATGCAATACAATATTTCCAACAATAGCTTTAAGAATTTTATTACGATAGTTGACAAAATTTATCTGGCACGTCGACAGAAAACAAAGCAGACCAAAGTTGCATAATGTAAATGCATCTCTCAGGACCATATCTGAGGGTTTTTAATTACAGCACTAGTTTTTTATGTCTGAATTTGTTTGGCTTTGACCACCTAGCCATTGGCAATCAAAGGTATCGACTGTGCACACATACAAATTTTCAATTCGCAGATGAGAGAAGGTTTTTCGTTGAATTTAATTTAAAGGGGTTGCTAGCTACATGTAAAACAATCGGACATGATATGATGACCGAATGATGCAATAAGAAGTTGGTGTACAATATCTCATCTTTTTTAACCTTTTTTGATTTGAATTTGACTAGCATGTTTAATTTTGACATGGATAATTGGCATCAGACTTCCAAAAACACTATTATAGCCTGTCTTATGTAGCAATGCGTTATGCGTTCCACGTCTGATGCTTTTATTACTGTTAAGGTTGTCAAATATTGTATTCTTGTGGGCCGAGGAAATTTATGCATTTTGAAGAAAGGGGTTTATTGTTTTTAGTCAAGAAAAGGTGTATTATTGTTTTATTCATTCTGACTTTTCGTGTTATTCTCTTAGTAATGATAAATATATGTTTCCAACCAATCCAATATTACTCCATGAAGTAATGTTTCTTAAAAACAAGCTACACATCTGTCGAGCATCTTTATTCTTTAAAATTCTCTTCGTAGGATCTTTTCACTTTCAGGCTTATATAAAAGTTCGTAGCGTGATTTTTCAAGTAAATCAATAATATGATAACTCGATAAGCAATAATTGCACTACTGACTACAGATAAAAATAATTTATTATCAAATCAATCTCTTCTCGCATATTGGATCCTGATTGTATTACATTTCCTTCCAAACCTTCGATCACGAAGTTTTAACGGATGTTATTAACAGTTTAAATGTTTTGCTAAATTTGTAAAAGTATGCCAAGAATTAGAAGGTTTCAGCGCGTTTGTGAAAGTTAGCTATAAAATGGGTTGATGAAATTCAGTCGATAGAAAGTTTTATAAAATCCTCTTTCAAATTACCTCTCGCAAACGATTTGTTTTGTTTTAAATCTGTGGCAAGAAAGGACCCCTTCCAGAAAAGGGTAAGCTTAGGAGATGTGTAGCTTAGGCAATGAGGGCGACTATAAACTACCAACTCTGACACAGAACATATAAACCATCAAAATATGGTTAAATTTGTTTTTAGTAAAAAAAGAAACGAGAATACCCAATATTATGATTGTTGCAAAAGGTATCTGTAAAAATAGTACGATTTCTTTTCCACACCTGACCTACAGTGTTTCACTTTACTGTATTTGGCAAGGACGAAAGATTATGATCATGCTCTAATTACACTTTTCTGTTGGTTGTTAAGTTACATAATAAGGGTATCCTACTCTCATGAAATCTTCAAAGCATGTGATGAATTATGTCATAAATTTTACATTACATCTATCTTTATAATTTTGTTATATTTTAACAAACATGTAAGCCCAATCTATTTAGCATCACATTTCAAGCCATAGACACGAAATTTCCAAGTATATGGCATGTCTCTATATTTTTGATAGAAAAAAATTGAATGAAGTAACGTTATCCCCAATCAGTCCACATACATTGTAGCGGAGAATTGAGTGAGTGCCATGATCACGATAAGGTGTAATAGGTAGGTCGGTGTAATTATCGTTTGTGACATCTGCAAAGGCTTTAGAAGATCGCCATAAGGCCCATGAGTGAGTGAAACGAGCGTTTAATCAACAAGATATATAGCCGTGAGCTGCATGACGTACCAATTTTTGTATGCTACTTGCAGGTCTGCCTTATTTCACTTAAAGCGCCTTTGTTGATAATTATGACGGGATCCGCAAAGCCTCTAATTGCAAGCGAACGACACCAATAACACATTTTAATTCAGGAAATTTTCCTGTCTCAGGGACATTGCGTATCATGCGATTACAGTTTTCTATAATAGCCTCTATTATTATTCAGCGACTCTAACACTTTATAATAGTAATCGTTTTTAACGACTGTAACAACCAAGACAATTCTAGTCAAGTTGGAACTTGTAAAACGCTGCTTTTCAGAATACCTCATTTCAGCATGTTACATCTACGACGAATCTTTCCTTCCCTGGCTGACATTTGCGTTAGAGGGACCAATTAACGCTACGAAGGCGTATGGACAGTATAAAAAGTTCTCAGTACTGACATGGCATTTTTTTGCATAAAAATGGCTCTCAAGGCGCGCTTGAAGACGCACTAGTTGCATGCATGGTTGCTAAGAAACAAATATGATAAATAAACGTTAAATCATTTTGAAACAGATCTTTGGTGTGTGATTCATCACTAGATCTTGATCTTCAAAATGATGTGTTCAGCTCATGTTCTGTGTTTAAATGGACAAGAAGTTGTAAACAAACCTAAAAACTGAAACGAAGAACACATTTCCCAATACAATGTTGAACAAAGTACCATCCAAAATATTTCATTTATAAACTTCAATTTTAACCTTAAAATTCAAGAAGATTTCAGAAAACTGGTATGATTGTGGATCAGATCTAGCTAGGCGTAGTTGAGACACTAAAATGGATTTAATCACGAAAATTGTTCATCGTCTGTGCGTTCACTTCCATGCCTAGGAAGAGTCCAAGTTCAAACCAACGTCATAACTTAAGTAAATTCACTTTTTTCAATTTCAACCATATTTTAGTTCCAACAATACAATTCTTTATATAATGAGCACGCCAACACTTTGGTATGAGATAGTTTTTTATTTTACAAGTCATACTATGCAAAAGTTTACATATGTCTATAAAATTGGAGCTATGGCTTGCCTATAATGTTCATTCGCAACATCACTCGTTTTGCAAGCTAGTGAGAAAAAAAGATACTAGTACATATTAGAGACGTTTGCAAATTCACGTGAAGGTATCAAAATTAACAAGCTATTGTACGTAGCTTGTATCTACAGTATTTTTTGCGGAAAGTTTTTTTTGCCGGTGATTTTAGTTTTATGGAATAACTATTTTATTATCGTCTCAATCACACAAGTCTGAACTGACAGAAAGGAAAGAACGTTACATCCCTTCGTTTATTAAGTCACAACTAAACAAGAACGCCAACGTAATAAGTAGCAATTCCATAGGTTTAAATCAACAACACATCCAGATCAAGGGAAACTTTCAAAACTCAAACATTTGCCATTAATGCCATTCGTAATTGTTCTCGATTACTTTTAGTTATTTTAAATAAAGAAATCCTGCTGCGTTTCTGTTTTACACTTGCTACTACACATCATACAGTCATTTTTCAAACCCAAAAAATATACTACGTACATTTGCATAAGTTATGATGGCATAACGATACCAAATGCCTCTGCCGTACCATTCTACTGTAAACAATAGACGTGAAATCAAGTGTGCAATATTCGCATTCTTGCTTGTGTGCAAATATGCTTTGTACTATTATGTCTCGAAAATCCGTTCGTTGTACGTCTTCAAAGTAAACGTCCGTCCACGTCCTGTCTAGTGCAAGCACTTGTATGGGTTCTATTACAGTGTCAACACTATCAAATATGTTCTTTGTAGAATTTGCAGTCGCCTATCAACGTCTTCCTGGAGTGCGATTGGGAAGTGTTACAGAGTTTTCCATGACTTTGTATTGTTTGCTCTGAAAGCTTTGCCATCTGCACGGATTTATTTTACAACAGAATAAAAACACATTTTCATGCATCACCGCTTTGATAAGGAGAACATTTTAGTAAGCGTTATTTCTTGTGACTCATTTGATGAGATTGGAAGTCTGATCAAACTGTAGGATTTTGAAATTTCGAAGATTGGACAAGATGAAAATGAGATTGTATTCAGTTCGTGCTCTATTTGACTTGTGAAATTGTGCTAGCGTTAGAAGACAACTTGGTCTTATACTCCTTGGTGCAGTAGGAACATATTTTATGTAGTAAGGTGCAAGTGTTGTTTAAGTTTATTTCGTATAAATTGGTAATTTGTTTGGTTTTGAAATTAATCTGTCCCTCCCTTTCGTTTGTAATGCAGCCTATATTCGAACAATGCCGGAGGCCAATGCCAAGCAATGCGGTTAAATCTGAATGGGTCTTCTTTACATTTTATGCATACGAACCTTTTTTTTCTAGCAGTAGCGCACGTCATTAACATATTTTTATACACAAAATTGCTATAATTGCTTCAACTTTGAAGTCGATTAATTAAAATGGCTGTGAATGGCCACAGTAAATTCAAAAAGTCTGTTAATAAAAAAAGCACGCTGATTCGTTTAGTACCATTTCCAGGGAGGCCAGAGTTCAGCCTTTCTAGATAATCTATAATTTATAATTGAAAATTTAACCCGTGAAAAAATTGAATTTTGGTAGTTTTAGACATTTGAATGCAAATTAATGTTCCCAGTAGGATATAAAACAGAATTGTAAATGACGAGTTGCTTTAAATTTTCGTATTTCTCCTTCATTTTTGCGATTGTTTCATAAAGTTCGCGAAATTTTGATGCGCTATAAATCCTGTTATATTGATTTAAATCACAGAATTGGAACAGATTCTGAATCTATTCATTCTTGCCAGATTGGCGTTGTAAACAAAACGTGAAAATTTTAATTATATCGAAAACACCAAATATGGACATTCCGCATTGAATGGCATTGGTCGGAGTAGTTTTGTACATTCGTTTATATTCGTAGACGGAAAGGTTTCATTTAGAAAATGCATTTGTTTCTTGGCAGTGATAAAAAGACTTACTCCTTCGCAAAAATATCAATAGTCCGATATTTCTACGGTAGTAAAGCTTTCTACCGTAGTAATGTAATACGACAGGCTACTGCCGGCACACGACCGTTTTTGAACGCGTGTTTACTCATTAAGTATAAGGTGGCCTTTTCTATCTTTCACGCAGTGTAATTAAGAAGAGATCATCAGAGTTGGTTTAGGCCACGCATTTCACAAATTTTTTAAACATATCTTGTTTCTAGGTCATTTACGTGCGAGACAAGATACTGCTGTCGTACTACAAAATGTTTGCAAAAACTAATAGAATAGTGAGTTGTATTAGTCTAAGTCTGAGTCTAAAAGAATGCAGTAGCCTACACGAAACAGTAACAAATTGCCCATAAGCAAATTCTTAACCTATCTATAATCACTTTTGGTGGAAGTCAAATATCTCACTCAATGTGTCTTTGTTTGACGGAGGAATATTCGTTTTAAGCTTATCAGACGTTGGTCCGAAGCAAATGAGCGAGTTTCCATTTACTTTAGAATACAATCAATCACATATAATGTCACTGCAACGATATGACATTCTATGTCTATTCGCACACGATTAAAAGTTGTGTCTCTGTACATTTTTGATTCCGTCTCCATAATAACTTAATGAGCCTTGCAGCGGTATAGGGCCAATATTTGAGAAATAATGGATTTGTTATTTTCCAGATATAGTAAACGATAGCGTTATATGATTAGAATCTTCTTCAAACTGATACATGATGTCATATACTGCGTGTCATTTAATTCCACGGTGACGAAATACAGGGGGCGATGAAAGTTTCGGGGGGTAATTATTATTATTATGTCTTTATTGTCTTAATGGTTTATAAAAATTTAATGCAGTGAAATTGTAACCGGTTTTTTGTTATAATTCACCCAAAATTCAAGATCTTAGTTCATTCATTTAAAAAAAACTGTAGTAACACATTACATTAGAATCATTCCTAATTCCAAACCCTATCTTTGTGAATATTGTCATTAATAGACAGCCTACCAGTACCTATAGATTCCTATATAATTTTTAAGTATATACTTTTGGGTTGGTTGTTTTACGTTCTGAAACAAGTCACTCGGTAGTCAAAGTAACTTTATCTCAAACTAATCAACGTCCACTCTTTAGACTTGTTAGCACCATCCAGAAATAGACGTACCCGACATATGAATCAGACTTTTACGAAGTAGGCGGGGTAATCAAAGCATGATTGGTCGGTTGTTTATGATGGAGAAACACGATACACAACAAGACCAATTTTATGCTGTACAAACCAAATTTTATTTATAAAATATCGTACGCATAGCTCATGCTTCAGCATATTTGATTATGCTACACTGACTACCAATACATTCTGGTTTTCAAATACCAAGTAGTCTGTGATCTGAACTGGTTATAACCTAATCTGATCTAATCAGCTAATTGGTATGCATTAGGATTGTAATTTCAGCGTGTGAATGGAAGGTTGAGGTCAGTGTCAGATCGCTTAAAAGTTCGCTGACTAAGATTATAGAGACTTATTAGTTTTCCAAGTTTTATGAAAATGTGTGAACTTACTATTCTGTCAACGTGATTGTCTGGTTGTTTTGTGTGAATTTTGTTTGTGTTTGTACAAGTGTATAAGCGAAACGTAACATGCTATTGAAAAAAAAACTTTCGCGTCTCTTGCGTGCAGCGAAAACAAATATATCTTCTTACTGTGGTCAGATTCTATTCCTCCCTAGGAGTTTTGTTTTCCAACTTGTTCTACATGTTATGATATTCCTATTTCCAATGCAATCTTTGCAAATTTTAAGGACGCCATCTCTGTAAAGCAAACATTTCCAGATAATTACAATAGGATTGTCACGGTTATCGGTTAGATTTCACTCTACCCTCTAGAGACATATCTCACGGAATCATTTGCTATGAAGTATTAACTATGGATATTCTTGCTATGGATACGTTAAGGCTTTTCAGAAATTATACAGTTCATTGCCAAGCAGTTCAATCCTTCACATATCTTGTACTATTTTCCATTTACAAGACTAGAACTACAACACACGAGTTTTCTGCGGCCAAGGCAATATTTACCTTTCCTAATTACAAAGTGAGTCAAAATACGGTTTACTTATGTTTCTTCAACCAAAATTATGTTTCGTATCCTTCTAAGGGTGAATCAATAAAGTTCAAGCCAAACAAATTGTTAGTTGCTAATGATACCAACATCAATCGACATGTGTAGCAAATGATTTTCATACGATTAGAATGTCAAACGCATAATCCTTTTAACTGATGGCTGTGCGATAAAAGGAAATTTGGCTTACCGATATTTTCGTTCAATATACATGTTCCAGCTCGTCAAAAAGAGAGTAGTAATCAGCAAAGGACACGTTAGAATGGCTTCAAGGTGTTGTGGTTATTCTCCGATTTCCCATGGCTCCGCTACCACAAGTGTGTACGGATAACTGATGATGGATAAACATATTCCTTATAGTTTGTTTGAAGTTTAACCAAACCAGTGAAAAGAGTGTATATTCCATACCTGTTCATATGTAACTCCTCTCTTTCAGTTCTCATGCAGAAATCTAATCAAATCAGTCAGTGTACAAATATTGGTGCAACATCATCAACCGAGTCAGTGCCAACAACAGCCTCGTCCGCGCTTTCATCGTCGTCAACGTCAGCTACATCAGTTGTTATTACAAGTAAAGCTACTTGTTGTTCTATTCCGTCGAGTGGCTGTAACGCTGTCAAATCCATTTCTAACACGACCGTTACAGTTACAGCAATTTCTTCAACTACAATCAGAGCTACAACTTTCGAGATTTCTACAACTACATCAGTAAATGGTTCTATCATAGCTAGCACCACGACAACAACAGCTTGCTCATCGTCCACGGCCTCTGACTCTTTGTCGGCAACCTTAGCTCCAGCAATTAATAATAACAATGAAACCAAAGAAGCGCCCATTTCTAAGGCTGTATCCACATCTTCTGATGTGTACGCTTCGTCCTCCGTAGGAACGGACCTTGGCGGAGGCAGTTCACTGGCCACTGGTGGAGGAAGTAGTGGTGGTGGAATGTCTCGCAGTATCTCTGATACCAAATTACGACAAGGCAGGCCAAATCTCACGTTGCCTCTTCCATCTGTCACGTCCCTCATGCATTTCAAGGTATTTTGTGACAAATTCGGAATAAAGTCATATCGATATTTGTGTTTTGATGTTTAAATGTCGTATTGATAATAAATGTATACTGGTAAACACGTGAGTATTACAAATAAGAAAATAATGTCATTTGAGGAAGTTTTTCTACTTGAAATTAGACAACTTGTAATATTTTACACTACACGTTTCCCTGCCACCTGTGTTTACACAATCTAGTGGAAGCAAAAAAACTTTCTTAGAATTGAAAGTTAGATATTGTCTTATGATAATATATTGTAGTATAATTCATGTAACGCAAAAGTGTGCATTCCATTTTTCACCGTCACCAAGCTTCGATAGTAGTCGTTGGTATAGACAAGGACAAGCAAGCAGTGCAATCCCAATTCATTAACTTTTACGACTTATGAGCGCTTTCACTTCCATGTTCCACATTCAATACGAAAGCACAGATATGCGTATACATGAAATCTTGTAGTTGCGGTATGAAGACCTTCAAATTTCGGTAGTGTTTACTTTTAATTAGCATTAATCCCCTACATACCAACAATTGTAAGTACGTGTATCGCTTGTTTGTTTTTAAATAGAATGATTGTGCTTTCGTTTTGTATTTGCTTGTATGTGGACTCAAAAACAATCTCGTCAAACGACGAGAAAGGACAAAAAGAAATCTCTACTATTTAGGGAATTTTTGTAAGAAGATATGACACTTGGCATTTGAATCTGACCATCTTCTTAAATATTGTTTTGTATTTGTCGTTGTGTTCATACATTTTTTATTTACACGTTGTACGTGCATACGTTGTTGAGATTGCCCCCGCTTCCTTTATGCTTTTGATGTAAAAGCAAACTGGAGGATCCACAGCGACAAAATATAACAAAAAATATCTGCTTGGTCCTTCATCCTCCACAAACTATTGTCCATGCGGGCGAACTGCTCGTTATTATCAGTAATGATATCAAATGTCAAGATATAAAAGAAGCGGCAGTTTTTCATCCGTAGCTCATGCTTCATAAACTGAGCACTCTTAGACCAAAGGCGTTTCTCATAACAGCAGAAAGAAATGAGTTTAGTTTGTTTTCTCGAGTCTATTGTTTGCATTGGTTCACAATTTTGACAAAAGCAGTTGAGGGGCATGTTTTCAATTGATATTGCTTTCACAGAAAAAAAATCGCTAAGCAAACAAGGAACGTTTAGTACAGCATATGAATACAGCATATGAATACAGCATAGTTTAGTAATAATACAGCATATGAATTCTTATGAAACATCATTAAAAATATCGTGCACGCTGCGTATCGTTCTCCAGACTTTCACCCATTCCTTCACTCATTCTTCATTTAAGGGTGTAGGTAGGTTTAACATAATGGATGTTTAACTTGCTTTTCTCTGTCCGTCCTTTCATCCTCAATAATCAAAGTGGAAGTTAAAGAGGGAACTTCAGCCCACAGTGAACACACACTCTTAGACAAACTCAATTTCAAGAGAATTTAAGTACTCTTCGTATTTACCCGTGTTCACGCTGCTTTAAGCATGTCCTCGAGCATTTAATGAAAAATAAATCACCCTTTTCCCTTCGTATGAAATTTACTTCGTTAGTTGTAGAGACTTTCATTGCTTTGTCTGTGTAGAGGTATATTTTTTTATAAATCAAGGAAAATAGCGTGGGCAAATATGCTTCTTCGCTTGTGTGCGAAATTAGTGCACGTTCTAGTGAACAAACAACGTCAAATGTGATGTTAGATGTGGGAAAGCCTTCCTTTTGTGGCTTTTGATGGCAAAGGGTTGAAAACATGAAGGTAGCTGTTGTGGCTTTTCATACTAATGATTAGTTTTGAATTTACAGCAAATGTTTGCGCAAAACAACACTGATGAAGGCATTTAGTTGTGTTAGCATTGTCAACGACTTTCACTGTCCTTATCTTAATAGCCAAGACCCGCAAAAGTCAAAGCTTCCTTCCAGCGTTCTGTACATTTAGCTTGTTTTATGATCATAACTGCTTTCTTCGCTTAACCTTAGTTTAAATATGGGCGCTTTGAAACAACTTTGCTTGAATCCACATTTATTGATGCTTAAACCAATGAATTTCCTTTGAAATGCTTATTTTTATTGTGCTTACCAAGTTTTCTTCATCATTGCAGAAAGAACTATGCCTTTCACGACGCAGCAGTCGAGTCCAGGAACATCGGAAGAGTCTCATTTCCAATACGTCACCTACATTACCACCGAGATGTCATTCTCCGATGTCAGGTATGTTTCTTTAGTTGCGTACTTAGAAATTGAATTCGGTCTAAATGATGCTGTCAAGACAGCCTTCAAGAAAGTTGACTTTTACTTTGTCACGTCAATATGTATTCGGGATTATATATAGCTTAAATGATTTGACTAGACTAGAAGTCAGCAGTAATTTATTTTATTTGTGATAGGTGGGAGTCCTTTGGACAGCCCCAGAATGTCTCCCAGCCAACATTTTGCCTTCGCAGCGGTAAAAAGGGCGGGCGATGGCAGACGTTGGTCTGTTGCATCTTTGCCATCATCAGGATATGGAACGACACCTGGAAGTTCCACTGTTTCGGTACGGACAATTTCGTTTATCTACCTCTTCTCTCGTTATCACTTCTACATGTTTTCAGTATTACTAACTTTTATTCACGCCACATCTACTTTCATTTTATTCCCTCCTTTCACGAGGTTGACGTTTTAAAAAACCAACCTCAGGAAGATACGATGCAACTCAGTGGAGAAAGTACATAATCTCAATATGTACATTTTCAGAGTGAAAAAACAGGCAATCCCTTCGGTGGCACAAGATCGACTTACTAACTGATAGCTTGTAGAGTTATAATGTTGTTGTGTATTGATGAAATGACTTTTTCACAGCAATTATTTTTTGTCTTTCAGTCTCAGTGTTCCAGTCAAGAGCGGCTGCATCAGTTAGTGCGTGACGGAGCTCAAGCGGCACCAGCGGAAGATCGTGCTGGACCCCTACCTAGACACTTCTCATCCAATGAAAGCAATCCTAGTCTTGAAGAGGAAGGACATAGGTCACCCTTACTTCGACCTCGATCTCGAAGCTTAAGGTAAAGTAAACCTATTCTTTTTCACATACACATTTCAAAGTCTGTTCTCACAATACCATACTACTGAAAAATCATCAAAAAGCAATAATATTACTTTAGTGGTGCACTTTACGATGCCAGTAAGAATAACAAAAAATTTTCCTTTGTTTCAATTCTTTGTTTTTGGTTATCTAGTGCAGATCTGAGTTCTGTTAGCGTGTATTAATATGCATTTAGTAACATGCATATTAGTAACTTAACAATTATTGGCAGTATGATAAAATAGAAAGCTGAAACAAAATTATTAATTGGAGATACTAAAACTTTCTAATGTTATCACAATTTTAATATTTTTCCCACTTTTCATACATATGCTCAGCCAACTAGTCCATTTTACTAATAATTCATTATTGCAACAACTAATCCCACCAAAGCAAATTTTCCTCTTCGTTGGGATTCTCAGACCTGGTTGCAAAAAGGTTTGAACATATTGCAAAATAAGTCTGAAGACGGAAGTGGACTCCGAAGCGTACTTCCATTCCTGATAATTCGATTAATAACTAAAAATAGCACGTTGTCTAGTTGTATTCAGTTGGGCAACTACGACAGACATGTTTAAAACAGAGAAAGAAGCCGAAGCAGGAAACTGTCAAGAACAGTTTGGGAATTTCACTCTATCAACTCTTGTTATCCCCCAAACATCAAAAGACAGACCAACGGATATGAACAGAAAAGTTTTTTGAAAAAGAGCTTCCTAGTTTCGGATGAAATTTGTGAAGACGTAAAACAAGGACATTCCTATCTTTTCAATGAACAAGTCGAGATAATCGCACTGAATGCAAACTGTCCGGGGTACTACATGAGAAAACAATTGTACTCTGATAAGTGTCCCAAACAGCTAAAATATGAACACCCCAAACAGAATTGAGTGACTTTTTACTTTTATTTCAAGTACCTATCAATGTCCGATTTCCCATCTCATACTTCAGCTTTAAATTACAAAAGTCAGAAAAGCAAGGCTATTTTCCGGAATCATTTCGAAATGACATGTCCCTGAACTATTTATTTCCATTATAAAAAAATGAAACTCTTTTCGTGTTTAAGTTCAAAGATCGGCTCTCTTTACTGCCAATCTCCAGTACCACACGATGAAATGTTCTCTTTTATTTCCATATTTCTGTTCCCGTTGAAAGCAAAATATCATATTGTTGTAAAATAGTTTGCCGACTAACTCTGAAAGACAGAGTGGCAGGAGTAAAGCTATAGTGTATAGCCTTGTCAACAACATCACTACCACCTACACTTCTGTTTCCTTTCTACCTACCAACATCAGCGTTTTTCTTTCTTTTCTTTTACTTTGTCGTATGACGTCACTAAAACTAATTTTGCCATTTTCAGTTTCACTAACATTTTTCACTGAAAGAAAAAGTATATGATTCTGCTTGTGACTCTAATGCACAAATCCACTTCCAAATGTAACTTTGTTACTGGAATGGAAGAGAAATGTGGAGAATGCCAATAATAAATTGCTATTCCATTTCATTTGAGTTTTGATACTCTCTCTCTCACTCTTAATACAATAGTGAATTGATGCGAACCTTCACTTGCAATTTTCGCAACAAAAGGTTCAACTTATTTCACCCATTTGATTGAACCATGCATTCGCACAAAAGATCGGGTTTTTTCTTCTGAATTCCTCTTAAAGATCTAATTTAACCATGGTATTATATACGATCTCTTCAGCACTTTCAACATCTAAACCTCATTTCACAATCAAACTGGAATGGTTTGATGTTAGTGATATGATATTCCATTATGCGTACAAGTATAAACAAGTCTCACATTCAACTGAAAACTTTATCCTTTCCGTTGCGTTCATGTTCTAATTACAAAATTGATATCGTACGGTTACCAATCTACTTCAGTCTTTCATTATCACCGTACTCTACAGTTAAAAATTGTATCCTAATTCTCTCTCTACTTTTACCATTTTATTCACGCTGCTCTTACAGTTTGGCATGGCTATGCATTGCTACATTAGAGTAAGAAAACGGTCATTTTCTTTCAATTTAAAAATAATCCAAAAATTAAAATCTTAGAACAAAATGTATATATACTATATTCTTAAGCCATATTTACTGTGTATTCAATCATTTTCATCATAACTTTAATTTTTTACATTCCCTTGGAATACTATAGTCTCATTCTTGTATGATTAAAACTTCATTTAGTTTTTACCTAATGGCATTATCTGCTAAGATAGGATGAAAAATAGTTTGAGATCCTTACAAATTTTTGACACCTACCCTGTTCAGAATATTATTATTGTATTTACCCCATTTTCACTTTGTATCTAACTGGCACTAGCTCAGTGCTAAATACAACGATGGAGGAATGTGTAAAGTTTGAGAACGGTCCTATCAGTTTCCTAGACCTATTTTCCGCTTTCACCGTACCAGTTTATTTTTCCATTACATTACTGTCGTTTCCCATCCTCATAACTAATTGCAAATTAGTAGGAAAAATGCTGTTGATAACAGCCAACTATTTTGTATGTATAAAAATTAATGTTTGGAATATTTATGCACAAAAAGCAAAACTTTGGGATTTTCCAGAGGAACAGTATCAAGTTAACAGCTAAACTAGACTTATTACAGCTTCTGAGAGAGTTTAATTTTTTTCTTCCGTTCAGAATGGTTGCACATGGATATGTGGATAGCGCTTTTCTTTCCACAGTTTGATAACTAAAAGTTGTGTTTAATTAGATATTCAGAGGATACATTTTTACACTATGCTACAAAGTCGTTAAGTTTATAAATTGTGAATGTTTCTTTGTATATTTTCGTAGTATATTTTCCGGTCACTATAGTTTCATTCGGCTTGTATAAAGTAGTTCATAGTTATCATAATGTAAGTGAAGAGAAGGATATCTTTTAATTTTATGTTTATTTAAATGTTAAATTTACAGCAGTCCCATTCGTTCACCAGTGATAGAGAACGAGATCGTTTTGATGAACACAATGTACAAAGAAAGATTTCCTAAGGTAACTGATAAAACATCTCTTGTTATATAGCATTCTGGCTCCTGACTCATTTTCTACCAGCCAACGAAAATGAGTCAGTGCTCTGCAGGGTTGCAAACAAGTAAAAGCCATTCTGTTTTTTTTCTTTTACGAATAGGCAACTCAGCAAATGGAAGAAAAATTACAAGGTTTCATCGATGAGAACCAAACGCTGGAGAGTATGGGAGGCTGTGAGAAATTGAGTCCAGACTGTATAGCCATCGCACGTTTTGTCCATCATCAAGTTATAGAAATGGCAAGAGACTGCCTGAGCAAATCGCAAGAAAAACTTATTTCAAGTCGTTACTTTTATGAAATGTCGGAAAATTTGGAAAGACTTTTGAGTGAAACGAAGGAGAAGTCTCCTGAAGCAGCTTCTTACCTTGCTGGTCTTGTTAAGAAACTTTTGCTCATGGTCTCACGTCCTGCAAGGTTACTGGAATGCTTAGAGTTCGACCCGGAGGAGTTTTATCACCTGCTGGAACAGGCAGAAGGACAGGCGAAAGTTACGCAAGGCGTCAAAACGGACATTCCACAATACATTATATCCAAGTTGGGTCTCAACCGAGATCCAATTGCTGGTATGTGTAGAAACTATAGGAGTAGGTTATAATTAAACCTTTGAGTTTCGCTTACAACTTTTAGTTTTGGCTTGAATTTTCTTGTAGAGATGTTTGCTACGGCAGTTTCAATCTATGACTCAATATCGATTGTTTTTCTCTACAGAACTGCAACATGAGCTGAATACTCATGGGAAAGAAGCAGTTGCAAGTGGTTCAGGTGACGGTGCATGTGGTACCAGTAAATCTGCAAGCGGAGCTGAAATCGTTGACAAGAATAAATCTAAACTGCCCTCTGAGCAGGACTTTGAAGTGGTCAAGTTGATTTCCAATGGAGCGTATGGAGCGGTGTATTTGGTTCGTCACAGGGAGACTCGCCAGCGTTACGCAATGAAGAAAATCAATAAGCAAAACCTCATGTTACGGAACCAAGTAGAACAAGTTTTTGCAGAGCGAGACATCATGAGTTTTACAGACAATCCTTTTGTCGTTAGCATGATTTGCAGCTTTGAAACTCGGGTAAGGCTTGAGAACCGCACGCAATTCATTTTCGTAATGGACCTCTCCGCTGGAATTAACGATGGAAACTTTTCCTTTCAGAAACATCTTTGTCTAGTGATGGAGTACGTGGAAGGGGGTGATTGTGCCACATTGTTGAAAAACATGGGTCCATTGCCTCCTGAAATGGCAAGATTCTATTTTGCCGAAACGGTGCTTGCTGTGGAGTACCTTCATAGCTATGGTATTGTTCACAGAGATCTCAAACCCGACAAGTACGTTTTACTTTCACGCTTTCATTGACAGCATTATCTTTATGTAACTTGGGAACCTTTCATCCAATGATTTCTCTGATTTTGATGTTTCAGTCTATTAATTACCGCGTTAGGGCATATTAAACTTACGGATTTTGGTCTGAGTAAAGTTGGACTCATGTCATGTAAGAAGTGAAGATTATTATGCGTATTATCTTCAATTTTTAAATTATGAACGAAATTAAGATAAAACAATTCTATTTTAGTGGCAACGAATCTCTACGAAGGTTTTATCGACCGGGAAACACGCCAGTTTTCTGACAAGCAAGTATTTGGTACACCTGAGTACATAGCACCTGAAGTAATTCTTCGTCAAGGCTATGGTAAACCTGTGGACTGGTGGGCTATG
>JAAXOA010000370.1:0-24993 GCA_036561885.1 Salina celebensis
ACTGATCAGCAATTCAATTCTGCGTTCAATCTTTTTATTATATTTGGGCAAGTTCATTCTAATTAACATCTCTCATGCTCTACCGCCATAGCCATAAGAACTCACCCTCATACTTGTACGGATCTAATGAATGTAATATTTTGTTTGGAGAACGATACAAGTTTACACCAATAAGTTTTAAAATTTCGAAAATCAGTTTCACCATTTATTTCTATTTTCTCACTAGTCAAATATCTGTGTCAAGTATAATCAAATCAGCGTAGGACCATCATGACGATTTTCCTTGAACTTTGCAGTTGGAATATGTGCAAATAATCATGTTATAATCAATAATTGTGCATGTCTAATTAAACACAAATATACTCTGGTTTCGCAACACGATAACACGAAACTGCATATATATCGAAGAAAATATTCACTTTGGTAGGCTACTCGGCGAAAACTCACAAGATGACGCAAACGACTGCATCAATTGGGATAAGGTTGTTAACAAATGTCAAGATAGTCCTACTCGTTTGGTGAGTGGGGGAAATGAAAACATATTTCTTCCCTGCCTTGCTCATACAAGTAGTAGTAGTAGAGTAGAGCCTTGTAGTCTCGAAAGAGAAAGTGGTGAGTTATGCTGTCTGCTTTCACCCCAGTTCCAGTTAGTTCTGTTTCAGCATCTCTTTTTGTAGGTTTTCTCCGTCTTTTTAGAAGGTTACTTGGACCATAGTCAGAGAAAACACTTTTTGTCATCCATTGGAAGCCTTCTGTCCAGTCTGTTAGTCTAGTGCAGCTAGCTCGGAACAAATCAACCTCAAGGTGATCAAAGAGACAAGAAAAGACGTAATCGTTTACTACCGTTATATCATACTTATTTTGTGAACTGCTAAATTACACTGACTGAAATCTCAAAATTTAATTTTGGTTTTCAATCATCATAACCATGAAGGGGATCAGGTTTTACGTCTAGTAAATGTCACGACATCAAACTAACTAGGTGGGTTCAATTACACTAGAAATATATTTTGTTTCCACGTACACACGCATGTATTTGGAATAAATCTCCAAAGGTAATTTAGTTTTTACTGCTATCGCTATCATATCACCCTTAATGTTGCAATAACCAAAATCATTGACATCAACAGAATGGAATACTTTCTGCTTGAAATGCGGACAATAATGTACTGTAACATTATTGATTTACCTGTAAAATGATGAGAGCAACATAATCAAAATTATGTTATTAGCTCGTGTATACCGTGGATTTTATTCCCAGCCATCTTAGACAAGCCCACTTCCTACCAAAATAGTTCATGATTTTGTTGCCCTTGACTGCTAGCCGTGAAAGTTTCCTTGTCTTTTTAAACACACCTCCATATCTATTAGGAAAGAAGTGCTTGAGCTATTGAAACGTTTTTCACCAAATGGACAGTTTGTTAACCGATGAGAAATTGAAATGGGTGTGAATTAACTCGAACTTCCTCTTAGATGGATTGACTAATGCGACAATTTTGTTTGGAAAAATGGTGTGTTGATTTTTGTTCGAAAAACACAACAGATTCCTAAGATTTATGTTTCGGATACAAAATACATACCTACAAAAGCTCAAACTAGTGCAGTTTGAGTAGCGTGTTACGTTATGTAGTAGAAACATGAGTACACCCATGGCATAGGTTACAAACCATTAACTCTTTATTGGTTAACTTTAAGATTTTATGAAAAAAGCTTAATTTATTAAGCAATTAGGGCTCATACGATGTATTGAAGTTTCCACGCAAGCACTTAAAAATTCAGACTCGCAATGAATATTTTGCATTGAAGTAACTTCATTCCTATAGCCACGAAACAAACCAACGATCATCCTCGTACTTGTTTGCTTTTTTCGATTTCCATCAAAATATTACTAGGTATAACATCGGATAGCCCGGGCCTTGGCATTCGGTGAAAATGGGCGTCAAGTTTCTAACGTTACAAATGACGGCAATATGACTGCAGTGGTGTAAATTTGCATCCGGCCATTTAGTCATAAAATGTGTTTTTTTCGTATTATTCTGGGACAGCCTCAAGCGATTGCGTAGGAGTTACCATTTCTAAGCCATTTATCATTTTCATTATTGTTAGCTTTGGCTCTAAAGAAGGATAAAGAAACATTTAAATGGCAGCATCAGAAAGTTTTTTATGGTTTCGTTTTGCTTTCCGTTTTGGCATTTTACGACCCTTCCGTATGCATATTGTACATTTCAAAATGTACTGAAAAATTGAGGTTTTAGCAATACATTTAAAAATAAGGACTTTCTATACCTTTCAGCCAACAGAGAAACCCCCGTAACCGTTGTTTTGTTGTGTACTCCATCGCCTTTAACTTTTTAATGCACGTTTCACCATGTTCCTTCAGAATTCAGGACCATGGTGTTCTTCTCTAGAACTGTTTGTACTTCACTCGTGTACAAAAACACAGACTGTTTTGTTCAGTTACATCACATACTTAAGTGAAAACTACAGACTTGAACCTCATGTCTTTGATTGTTCATTTGACTACTTCAACTCTCATAGCAGCCGCTTTTTGCAAGCGGCGTTCTCTCAATATCAAATAATAACTTCTACGGCGTGAGTTCTCAGTCTGTTAGCCGTATTTCTGATGTCAAAGGCTGTCACAAAGGTTACTCATTTGTGCGTGTTCCTAATAGAGCCAGCTGCCAAACATTCTTAGGCAGCTCAGACTAAATAACATATGATATGATATGGCAACTTCCAACAAAATGAACTGAATGTAAGAGGGCACCAACTTTGACTTCGAAAGGACATATATATTATGTTATTACACTGAAATCAAATAATTATACGTGACACGTCACAAATACGTGTTACGCTGTCAATATTACCTTGATTTATGTCAGTACAGTTGAACGAAATTAAAGTTTTGACAGTTTCGAAGACAAACAAAGTTTGTTGTGGAATAAGAAGCACTAGATCCAGAACTCAGCTTATGAATGAGCAGCAGGTTTGCATTTAAAGTGTTAAATGCATGACAGTGTCAGGCAACCAGCCGAGTTTAACGCTCCGCCTTTCTACATATATTTGTCTACTAATATAAAAACCATAAGCTCTTTTTTTAGTTTTAGTCGTTTGTTTTGTATTATATGTATTATATGAAACGTGTCACGTAATATGTAGCTTTTTAGTATGAACATAAGCAAAACAGGCGTCAAATTACATGCATAACAAATGGCAACCATTTGAAGGCAAGGCTAACAGGTTATATCCGGTCTTGATGTTACGTTGCAATAAAGTGTCAGAAAAACCGCATTTTCATTGTAGTTTGTTACATAAATCTATTGTCTGACTTCCATTGCATGCTATATACAAGGCATACACAATGAAAATAACGAATCGTAATATGTGGGTATGCATGCATTCTCATAATATGCCACGCAATGCACACCTTTTTTTAGTTTCAATTTTGTACGGGCTTAAAAACATACTACAAAATAAATGCACAAGGAAAGAAAAATTAGAGAAAGAAAGAAATACGCTAAAAACTAAATTAAAACACAAAAGTACCAACAACCGTTATGAGTTGTAAGAACTTGTTTAAAGTTCCTATGCTTGGTTGAGTTGATATTATAATGTTGAGGCGAAAGATATAGAAACTAAATTCACTTGGAAACTCGCGCGAGGACCATTTTAAATCACATATTCTTTTTTTCGCCTTTCGAATCGTGGTATGGTAGTCTCATAAAAGAATAAACAATCTTTAATTTACGTGTAAAATAAAAAAAATTGTTGAAAAAGCACGTCTCATTTAACAAGCAAGTACATGGCACTTCTTTCCATACTATTTTTTTCCTTGAACGACAAATTTTCCCCTTTTTTCATACAATAGAAACGAATCTTAACACGAAATTCTAGAGTTACGTTTGTTCAAATGGCTTGTTTCTTCTATTATAATAGACTCCTCCAGTTTGTACCTAAATTTTAATAGTTCCTCCACCTAAAATATTCTGATATTAAATTGAAGAAAGACAATGTGGTGCTGTCTGTTTTCAATAAATTTCGGGATTCAGGATATCATTTTTCCCTCCGATGTTATCACTGTTTGTGCTCTTTTTTATTATCCAATCTTGTCTTACGTCCTTGCGATAAATTACGCAACGCCTTTCTTCTCAGATTTGATTATTCTATTTGGAGACAAAAGAGAAAGGTTCTAATCGGTGGAGCTGACTCTTTAGATACCCAAGATGAAAATAACTGAAAAGAAAAAAATCCGTTGGAAATCATTTGCACCGCATTTCCTGGAATTGATACATTTCTAGTCAATATTTCGTAAAACAATACGAACCTATAAATTTTGTGGAGTTATACTGTATACTACCACCACCACCCAAATCCATTCTAAGAAAATGCCAAATCACCTCATTTCATCCCACTGCATATATTGAACATTATGCTGATATCCTGGGCGATATGGAACTTATTAATAAAAGCGAATTATAGAGCTATAACATCAACCTTAAGTTTTTATTCAGGAACTTATCTCTTCTTTCTCATTCTATGCACATGTAATAATTGCATTGCATTTCGTTGGCAAAATCAACGGCGATAAGGGCTATGTATATTTGATTTAATGCATCACGTTTATTTAACTCAAATATTATCTATATAATCTGTTTTACCAAATCCTACACTTGCATCTATACATTGCACAAATATTGAGTTGCACAATGCAGTGGTTAATTTTTCTAACTTCAAACTGCAAAAATATTCAATCAGTTTATTTGAATGAGGTAACACGGTTGAGAATTGTATGATTGGACACTATGGCACTATTAGTTATACCATACATTTAATATGAAAGTATCGACTTTCTCTTCATTATGTGAAAGTTCACACTTCATCAGGTGACTTTAATTTAACTGCAACGGCAAAATATGTACTCATTAATTAGAAGTAGCCTGTGCTTATGCTCACAATTGAGGTTAGTAATGGCCTGAAATTTATGCCAGATGTATTTACTTGCAAGTTCCTTTTATTCAAAATGTGCTTCTTTTACTGAAAACATATAATCTTGTAAAGTACCTCTGCTTTCTCCATGTTATACGCTTGGTAGAATTTTCCAGAGTCCTTCTTGCAAACTTTACACAGGACATCTCTTCCTGACTTCCATTTTGCAGATAACTTCAGCCTGAGTGATGAAAAGAGGAATTTCGAGTGTTACTTCACTTTAATTAACTATCTTATTTTCTTTTATGGCTGTTAGTAGAGGTGAACGAACGACAAAGTTGGCTTTGACACGCCGGACTTTCGATTCGACTGGTACTTTCTCCAATTATTTTCTCAAAGAATTCCAAATGTATACTAATGCAATCCGCGTCAGTGAACAGGATAAGAAGACATAATTCTTTCAAGTAACTTTCTTCTTTTGTAGATTTCCTCAAATAGTATAGTGGAGTGCCGTCTGACACCTGGATTTTTCTATTACGCTACTTGTCTCGTTAAATATGAAACAGAATTTAACTGAAGTTTAATTGGAGGTATCAGCACCCTGACTGAAACTTTTTCTTTCCAAGAGAAACTGGACTGGAATAACCGGTAATTAGCAATTATTTCATGGGTGACGCAACGATTACCAGATTCATATCAATGGTGAACTTGCCGATTAAAAACGATGCAATTTGCCTCTTCAAATTTCCGGAATGATTCTAATAGATAAAGTCCCTGCCGCGTTCGTAATAAACAGAACAAACCGGAACTTCCTAACTGGTAATTTCATATTCTACCAGCCAGTGGGAGTACCAACAGTGCCGAATATTTAGACTGAATGTGATAACATGAGATTTCGACAAGAGAAAGTATGTGTCTGCGTGAATCGTAAATCGTAATGAACGCGAAACTATCCCGCTCGTATAGAAAGCTATTAAGAAGGTCAGAATTGACGGCTTGGCAATGCAGACACAATTCTTGCCAAGACCTGTCAATCTTAGACGCGGACTAATGGATTTTGTGATGTCTGCCCATAAAATCCGATGAAGTGTGAAAGAAATTGATAAGAAGAATGAAAAGACGGTTAACAATAATCGCTGTCTGTTTCGCCGAGCTACAACGCCTAATGAAAACTTAATAGCATTTCTCCTTAGCATTCAGAAATCACTTTGTTGAGTGAGTCATATCACTTGAGTCAGTTTCTTTTTCTTTTATAGAGTGATGTATTTGATACACATTCTGAGCTGATTCTATACGAATTAATTTGATATTTATGCAGCGATACAATATAGTGACTTTCAGCCAAAATTTTCAGTTTGTGGAGCACTAGCCTTGATCTTGGCTAATAATTTTGTATAATGGAGTACTTTCCGCAGAATTCATGAATGCAGGTGAATATAAAACGGTTATTTTCATATTGCTGTTGCGATAAAAACAATTACTGCATGTCAACCATATGGTTTGAATTTGGTAGCGTAATGACTAATTGACACAAAATAAACTCAAACTTGCCAATACATACGTGACCTTCTTACCAATTCTGGTTTTTCTGACAATAAAATCTCAATTCAATTCCATTAGTCCGTTCGTGTCTTTTACTCATTTCAGAATTTGAATCGGTAAATGGAGATCAATTTAATGCTTATTGAAATTCTTTTTATTCATTTGAATATATACAATATATATATATTTATATATATTCATATGTTAAAATATATACAATAGACAAATGATGGGACGTCTTAGTATATTGTGATCTTAAATTAACGGGAAAAGATTTTGCAACTTTATTATGCAATGTTGGAAAACTCATTTTAGTAGCGTGGATAAAACTAACTAGTTATATTACTAACACAGATGAACCATCATAAGGATATATTATGTGAGATTGCTAGAATAGGAGGACTACGTCAACAATTCTATCAGTACAATTTTGTATCCAGTCAATCATAAACTGTTTATCAAATGTCACCCGTATTGCTCTATAATTAATCCGCACAGGTCTAAGTGCGTAAGCCATTTTCTTTTGTATTAAGGCTGAACGCTTTGCTTCTTCAGATGCTGCTTTTCTGTGGTGAATCAGCGATAAATATTGCAACTTGCTCACCAGAGCTTTGCACTCTCCATTAATGTTTGAAATGACAATTAGAGGTACTACTGTGGTAATACCAATAGTGAAAGTGCAACAAACAACTATCAGGTAGAGCATCTGAGGAACTTCGGTACCATTAATTAATATGTAAGCAAGAAGAAGAAAATCCAAAATAAGAAGGAGTACGTTACAAACAACACAAACTCAAACACAAATGCTACGCTAGAGTACATTGTAGAGAACAAGATATAACGCCTGATATTATGATTTTGAATACCAATACCATCATATATCCTAGCTCCCACATCGGCCAATGTGTCCAGGCACAGAAACAGGAGCCACGGTAGGGCATACGCTATCCGGGATGCTTCCATCGATGGAAGTTGAATTAGTACACGGAACAATAGAAACGTTGATCCCCAATCTTGAAGGAAATTAGAACAACCAAACCGCCAACAGATGTCCGTTGCTACTGTGTGTAACGGGTCAACTTCAATACATAGTATGCACCCAAGTGCTAGAAGTACACACGAGAAGATATTGATAGGAGCGGTCACAATGAACAGGTCCAGTTGGCGAATTCTTTGTTGAGTATCTTAATGGTTTTAATAATAAAGTTATGAAAGGAAAATAGTTTTCTAAACATTGTTAAGGTTTTTCACTTACTTTCTCCTAATTGGCCTCGAAAACGAATCAAACTATTCAGCCCATGGATGACTTCTGGGTTATGCCATATTGTGAACAATACTAAGAAGTAGTCTGAAAGCATCAAAGCCACCGCTGAATGGATAGCAACAACTCCCATGTTGTAGGTGGATTCGTCAAAAATAAAGTAGGTAAGACTGTACAGAAAAGCTAGCCCTTGGATGAACAACGCTACTAATTCCAGTGAGAAGCAAAACAGATCTCGTTTTGAAGAATTAAACTCTATTTGTCCTTCCTGAGTGTTGACGAGCAAGGGTGGGTTGCAGAGAAAGCAGTACTGCTATTTGCATAAAGTGTATCCTAGTTTGTAATATTTATTCATTTTATTTTGTTGCTGTCAGTGTCCTGCCTGCAAGATGTTCGTATGGCTGATGCCATTCAAATGGTGGGAAGCAACGTTAATCGAGTCAGGTTACACAAGTCAAAGGAGGACTGAAAATAAAATTATGTTACACAAAAAATTAATCAATAGAGAAGAAAACATTATACATTGATTATTGTTGGGTTATGCTGATAAGAAATGATATGCGCAACTAATTTTAAACTGAAGCATTTATTTTTATAACTCAATAATTTCCTGTTATACATTTATATTGAACGTTATTGAAACTTACGACCACGGTTCTAAAAATATATTTATTGGAAACAGATTCGTGAAAAACTACTGTTAAATTCAGCTTAAACTGTTTTTTTATCTGGATGGGTACCCTTTCTTAAGATAGGGGTTTAATCAGCAACACTTGCCAATTAAAATCACGTTTCAGACCTGTGGTTGCTTCTGCATGTATGTTCAGCTCAATCATGCAGCTAGTATGTATTACGTCCTCACTGGTTACACCTACAGAGATTCGGGATGTTGAATTTTCCGATCGTAATGGCGTCTTTAAAATTTACGTGACTACAAGTGATAGCAGTTTAAGATACAGCATTGTATTCCGGAGATCTTTCTCTATCACGCGGCAGTTTCGCGTTATCATTCAAATGCTTAGTCTCGATTTTTTATTTATTCTTGTAAATAAATGCATAGCATTAGTTACTCATCTGCACTTTTCAGCGCTTTCCCGAAACCACAAAGTAGAGTTGGAAGCACGGGTAAGATTTTACCCGCGGTCTTAAACCGCCCACACCCGGTTTAACTATTTATTTGCATAAATTGGTGCAGTGGTTGGTATGGTTCTCCTCCCATATACAAATAGGATACTAATTTACTTCAAGGATTTTATATAAGTTCTAACTATGTATAAGATCGTCGATACATTCTTTGATGCTACAGTATTGTAAGTGTTGGGGTGATCTAAAAGAGAAGAAGGACAGTTACCAAATCGTTAATGAAATGGTCCCAGAAGACCATGAAAAAATCAGAATTAATGTCGAAAAACCACATGCACCTATAGTGCAGCGACTTTGTGGCTTTCCAGATCTTGTACTGAATGAATCTGGACTTTTTAACTGTACTAACGCTAAAGTAGAACATTTTCCGTTGCTTCACAAGTAGCTCGGTTTGCTCCTTAAGTTTCGACCCCACAGTGATTAGAATGACAGTTGTGACAATAGCCATTACAAGAGCTATTGCGAACACAAGATATAAAAATAATGGCATATCGCCATAGCATTTGATGACAATCCACGCAGCTACAAGTTGAATTGTGTACCCAAAACAAAGTAAAATCCCTGTCATGAAATTCATGTAATTTTCAAGAATGACGAAATGGATCTTGAGTTGGGTGAAAAAAAAGTGACACTTTTTGTTGCAAACTGGTAACTTTCCTACAATAGACATGGTTACCAGCACATATGCAACTAGACTAACTATAAAAAGAGTAAGAGCCCGGCCCATTTCAACAAGATTTAAAAAGCATATCGCAAGGCGAACAAGCTTCCAAAAAATTGTTATGAACAACTTCCGGTCGTATATTTCCGGCAGAACATATTTCTCGCCTATGTAATAAAAAACGTCTATATCCTCAAGTACCGACATCAAGGCGGTGGGCAATGGAAACTTCCGGTCGTATATTTCCGGCAGAAAATATTTCTCGCCTATGTAATAAAATACGTCTATATCCACAAGTACCGACATCAAGGCGGTGGGCAATGGAAGTAGTGATCCAATAAGAATAAGCGAACACATGCCAATGTCTATTAGATTCATTCTCTTGGCCCCTTCCGATTTCGATCGAGTGAGTTTAGAGCCAGATTTGTGTTTTTCATTTGACTTTGGGTATGTAGCCCTTAGGGATTGAATACCTAACAAAAAATATAATTCATTAGTAAAACCTTCATTAATTCTTTGCTCTGGAGTTAAAACCTACATTCAGACTCAATCAGTTGGATTCCTGTGAATGCTGTGACCATTTCCGGCGTGACAAATACTCCAAAATATGTCACAAGTTCCAAGACAATGGCCAGTCCAACAATCGCTATAATCATGGCTTGAAATGTACTGTATTTGACCCAAGGGGGTAGAGCATCTTCGCCAGAGTGGAGGAGGGAGAGGAGAACCAAGCAAACTGAGCTTAATGTAACTACTCCCGATATAACCGTTACAATAAATATCCAAGGAAGATAATCCATCTTGAAGCTTCTTAAATCGAAAAAGGCAAAATTATCTCGGCATCCAATCTACACTGGGCAAGGGTAGAGATATCCGAATGCATGACGTTGGCTTTTAAAAGCCTTCATCAACGTCGGTGTTATTCCCGGGTGACAATAATCCTGAGATGAATCAGCCATCTTAACGATTATAGACCGTTAAATTGCTAACAATGAATGCCTATATGCTGAAAAGTTGTTCTATCTAATCCGAGTTTTTTGGTAAACACTAGTAGGTTAAATATTTAATTTCAAAACGATAGGTTTGGACGGTTGCTGAAATGTCAATGAAGTAGGGCATTTCCAGTTGTGTAAGCCCAAATAAATATCATCATTTATATCATCGGCCAAATTTAAAATAAAAATATTATATAAATCGTTGCAACGCTAGAATTAAGAATTGCGAAAGTGTTTGAAGAGTTATATAGAACCTGCAAAATATTGAGCTGATTCGATTGAACCGTTTACTTTTGACCTTCTTTGATTCCCTTTAGCGCCCCAAAGGAGTGGATTTTGAATCTGAAATTTGAGGATTTTATAAATCATGTATTGGTCTACCAACCCGCCAATAATGAGTCCCTGTTGTCAAAGAAAATGTTTCGGGCACCTGCAAGAACCTTGGATGAGCTTAAGCAAATATATGTATTTATGTATGTATGTATTATAGAGGTATGCACAGAGCCACATGATCTTATAGTGGCACTGTACACGGTTGCGGAACCGAGAGGGGTCTCAGTTATCGCAAGCTCCTCTTTCCAAATCATGGAGTAGTGGTTTTCTAGACATACCTATTGACAAGCAAATCTATAAAAAGGTTTGCATAGTCCCTTTCAGAGACTATATGCATAGTCCGATGGAACCAAAGTCAACTCATCACTCTCTTTTTTACCACTATATCTCCATATTCACTGTACCCGGCGAGACTTGAACTTGGAGTCTTATTAATCAGAGACAGATAATCTGACTACTAGACCCAATCGTCGGGATGAGCTAAAGCTAAAAGCACCAACATATTCTAAAATACTTCATTCATATATGTTCTAATGTACACACAAAATTTCATCTCAATTGGTAAAACCGTTCAAGAGCTATGTATGTATTTTAGGTGCGCTGTACTGATCACATTAAGTAAACAGAACAGCAGTTGCGGAATGCATTTAAGCATTATTGCAAGCTACACCTTTTCCGAAAAAAGGTGGTGACGATACACAGCTTTACTCTAGCGCCTTATGTAAGCCGCACCTTCTAGTATATAGGAGAACGTTAGCCACATCAGCGCATAGGAGTTGGGATGAACCCAACTGCCTGGCATGCAAGACCCTCTACCTCAAATCTAAAAACCGCGAGCATTTGCCTAAGATGGCCTCACTGTACTCTTTTTCGAGGCGGGTTTCACTTTTGCATGCAAGACAACACGGCAACCAAACTATGGATTTGACTGTTTTACAGTCCTCCCTTCTCAGCTAACTCCATTTGGAAACATTTTCTGACTGCCTTTTAACGGCTTGTCGAACTTTACTCACTGAAGTTGGCAGTATCGGATGTGGTCCTTCAGGACACTGGAGGGAAGCCTTTCCGGGAAGTTGGGCTTCTTTGTAGAGCACAACCTTAGCCTGACCACTAAGGGAACGTGACCAGGTTAGGGCAAATTCTTGAGAATCCCCCAGCTGTAGAAGAGTACTCAAACTTTCACAAGTTAGTGTAGTCATGTACCAAAGGCTTCTGAGCGCTTGCAGAGCTCCCGAAATTCTTGCATAAACGGTAACACGTCTCCTGCTATCCAGAGACTTCCGCAGGTGGTTGGCCGCCCATACGAGTACAACGATTTCTGCACGATAGGAGTCTTCTTCGTTCCTTAGTGTGATCTGAGACGTAGTCCAGACTCTGTCATGGAGCAAAAGCAAAGGCCGCACCCATCCTCCCACCCCGCGCGGAAACGTCCAAAAAGCAGACGGTGTCGTTAAGAGTCTAGGCGGGCGGCATCCAGTTGAGCTCCTCACCAGCGTCCAGCATTAAGAACTCAAAGTTGACCGACCTGAGATCCCTGTTGAAACCGAAGTCACACGGCAAGCTCAGTTCGGGCATTCGTGCGACAAGTGAGTCGCATAGGCCAGAGTGAGTGGCTCTATTGAGATTGTCCCTTAGAGAAAGGCCTTCCCAACCTTCTTTAGTCTAAACTGAGCCATCACTGCCATTTCCTGAGAGTACATTTTCACTGGTGTGACGCAATTGAAGAGCTCCATAGCCGCAGTAGGCGTTGACCTACTTGCTCCAGAGATGTCATCAGGCCGCACTTTCGCACGCTATCAAGGTAGCTAACACATGACTCATTTCAACAGCCGGTAGCCGCGATAGAGAATCCTGCCCCACTGCCGGACGGACAACACAAGTGTAAATCCGCCTGTAGGTGTCTTAGATGCCCAAGGTGTTAAGGGCATCAAGAATATCCATGACGCGTGCTTTGTTGAAAGCCCCTTCTCTGTCGGCAGAAACACACAGAAAGTACTCATTGTGCGAAAGTGTCCTTTCAATATGAGTAACCATATTGTGGATGGCTGCGTCGGCAGAGACACCCTTCAAGTAGGCAAATTGTTTTTACAGTCTAAGGGTTGAGACTGACTCAGGTGTTCGCCAATGCCAGTCGACCAGTCTCTCTAACGCTTTCAGAAAGAACGACGTCAGTGAGATCGGTCGCCATGCATTTGAGATTTAATAGTTGTCCTTCCCCGGCTTGGTGATGAAAGCTATTGTCGCACGATGCCATGCATCTGGAGTGCAGCCAAGCTTGATGCAGGCTGATAATATTTCCTGCTGAAGCGAAATATTCCCGTGCCTGCATTTTTAGTAGGCCTGGAAAGGTGCCAGCCGGATCAGGCGCTCTCAAACTCGCGAACGAAATGAAAGCGGCTGTGACCCGGTTAGGCGAAAACAGTTCACCCTCAGCTGGAAGCAGGCCTTCCGAAAACCTCTGCAGATCTCTACGAAGGACCTTTACGAGTCTAGCTCGTTCGTTCCGTTGCATTGAACTTGGCCTTCGGAATCTTGGTGTTATACTCATTCCGAGCCCGGTGGTAGTTATCCCAAAGGGAACCCTCTTAGAACCGCCGGGCCTGGCGATGCTTGTATCTCACCACTCGACATAGCACGAAGAGGTCTTTACTCCACCAAGAACAGTAAAAAGCCGCCATAATGGAATCAGTAAGACTCTGTACCCTTGTCTCCAATTCCTATCTATCCACAATTTCAGTGGTTGGGAGGTTCTGGAGATTCTTCAAGACAAGGTCTCTGTACTGCTTCCAATCAGTACGTTTCCTACTGAGAAGGTACACACCCTCCACGGACTTGTTCAGTTGGAAACGGATGAGACGGTGATCCGACATTGAGTCCTCCTCCTCCACCCTCGACCCCCTCACGAAAGCAAGGAGGCTAGACAAATAAAACGTTACGTCAAGGATCTCCTTCATGACCCTTGGGACGAACGTGGGTCTATGCCGTCGGATGAGTGCATGTAGATCCGTGGATGCGATGAACTCAGCGAATCAGTTTTTGCCACCCCACAGTGTGTGGTTAGCATTGGCATCAGCTACAACGATATGAGGTAACCGCTTCCTCTCACAAGGCTCCAGCAGCATGTTTAGTTGAAATGATTCGATCGGCGTGGAAGGCAATAACTGTGAAGTTTAAGGAGAATGAAGGATGTCGATGATGGAGAGATGGCACTTGTGGTTTCGTTCGTCAGCTTCAGACAGAAATGGTTTTAAGAAAGCAAACGGATTGGTTTGCAGATCCGTGGTATCATCACCGGGTGACACACCTCCGAACCACAACCATCATTACTGCCACCACCAAACACCCCACACTCTCCTCTCACCCCACACCCTCCCCCTACAACACAAGACGCACCAAATAATCATGTTGTTTGGAGCGTCTTGTGTCCAGCTTGAGGTTAATGAGCCAACGACCATGGAAAATTGCTTCCCTCCTCGCCTCGGCTCTGTTAATTTCAACGATCTGGCTATCCGGGATGCATAGCCAAATCCATTTCCCTCTAGTTGGAGTCAGAGAGAATCCATTCGGAAAAGTGAAATTCCCATTGTCTATGTTCAAGAGCTATAGCGATAACCATTTGACCTGCTTGAACCCCCTCTGGCGCCCCGTGGGTGCTGAATTCGAATCTGCCATTTTGGAATTTTAAATATCTGATATACGGTCAACCATCCCACCATAAATGTCCCGATGTTGTTAAAGAAAAATTTTCGGGCACCTCCAGGAACCTTGGAAGGACTTATCCCCAAGGCTCCAAAATCTGATGTTCTCGTCTGTGGGCATGTCAAAATGTGCATGCAAAATTTCAGCTCAATCGGCTGAAGCTTCTGGGCGGTAGGCGGCGAACGGCGCTACGGAGTAACGGCGGTCCGGGGCACACAATGTCTGACGACATCCCCGGGTATTCTTCTAAAGCATATGCTTCACAATGCCTAATAAGTGCATTTCGCAATAAAATATTGGTGCCATGATTCCTTCAGTCCAAAAGTTATCGACCCGAGCATCACTATGTCCAATGTTGTTATGTTAACCACTGTTTGCTAAATTCGTAACACAGTCAAATAATTTTCTTATACTTCGAGTTGTCGGGTTGAAAATCTTTTGTCCGTGATTGTGCAATCGTTAAAATGTTGCTTGATGGATTAGGACGACGTGGATGAAAGGCAAATAAAAGTAGGACATGGTGGAATTGGTTTGAGGTCATCAAGTGAGAGATAGGAAAACAGGGCATGGAATGTTTTCCGTCGGTTTACAGCTTTATTTCCGAGCACCAGACTTCGTCATTTGGTTTGAAGCATCTACTTTTTTCCCAACCAGAAAGACGTTTTTCATTATGGTCAGTTACATATTTAATTTAAAGGCGTTTCCTTGGAACGGTCACCGGCCTATTTTTGAAGTAGGAATTGTATATATGCGACAATATGTTGTTTGAATCTTAAGTAAGTTGATTTCGCAATACAATGCTGGCGCCTTCATAAAATCAGACAGATATCGATCTGAGCATTCGTGGACATATGAACGCTATGCTAACGAATGTTCCCACAGTTGTCGTCGCCGTAACCGGTTACATAATTTTACTAGAGTTAAGTCATATTTCCTTGCTCGCCGTATTGTTGCAAATGTTTCAAGATGAATAAGGGTCGAGCTAGATTTCCGGGTGAAAATGAAAGTATAACACTGGATATGATACGAGGACAATTGTGAAAAATGCTATTAAGGTTTTGCCAATCCTGCTGATACATTTTATTTTCAAGTAAAAATTTAAAAAATACGTGATAGCCCTTATATCCGGTTTAACTAATCCATGCTAGCTGGTTCTCTACTTACTTGTTGCGAACAGAAATTTATTAAATTTCTCTACAAATTAATGCTCATACGCAACCTCTAGGTAGATAAGCGGTTGTATCCATAATATATACTCGATCCATTTTCACTATTAAAGTACATGATAACGTTGTAATCCAGTGCTTGCGTCTTTGGTCTTATGGATAGATTACGCTCTACAGTACATACTGCATTTCAACCCAAAACCATAGCTGGCCTACATATTATATAATATATTTGAAAAACTTGATTGATTGTTGCGTAATGAAGACTCCAACGATGTGGATTATGATGTAATCTTTGAATAGGTGTATACAAACTCAATTGTTTCTTAAATTATACTTGAAACTTTGACTGCATTTCATTAAACAAAATACGTAATTTTGTAATGGCTATTATTGTTTTCAATCTAATTTTGGCACTTCACTTCGTAACAAAATTGTTTGTAGTGGCATAAATTAGCTGCTTTATTCGTTGGACTCGTAATCGGTAGTGTCCTGTGTTGGCTCCACCACCAAGTTAAAAATTTTTCAGGTGAAATTCACGAAAACGGCTATGCTTAAATCAATGCTTGTATATTCTTGTTGCAGCAGCTTCTACATGCCATCTGCGATTTCCATATCAATTTTCATTGACATTTGCTGGGTAATTTCAAATAATCATGATGGGAGCTATGCGTAAATGACAAAAACTGCATACAGTAACAATACAAAATTTACTTTAATTTTGTACAGTTTGGCGTTTGAAGGAATAGCTGTATTTATAGACGACTACATGGCTCAAGTGGCATTAATACTGACAATTTAATAAACGACGTTACAACCCAGTTTAATACGGCATATTAGAATGAAATTATTACGCTACTCTAACTGAACTAGGGTTATATCCGGGAAGACGTCCAGTGCTGAAAAACTTACCGGTAACTATGTTAAATGGCTGATGACCGGCGGCCACCAATATCTCCGGAATAGGAATGAACCCACATTTCTCATACGGTGTGTAATGTAATGTGAAATGTACATATACATATGTATCTCTAATTTCCACTATTTACAACGATTTTAACGTATGCGGCAACGCAATTATTCACCACACAAATTCAGCATGCTTTATCCTCTAAGCTCGAGAATATAATAGAGACAAGAGGGTTTTCGTGATAGTTTTTCCTATTTCTTTTTCTCCCATACTTTTGCTGTCTGTGAGTTATGTTAAATGAACTACTGCATACACCAAGATATATATTTTTGCAGAACGCTTCACAACGAAGAATTAAAACACTCTTGAGAAAAGTTTTTTATTTTACTTTTAGTAGCAACAACTAGCGAACTCAAACCAAAGTTCAGAGAAAATTTTAACTCTCAGGTGGCCAAATTAAAAAAAAAAAAAAAAAACAATTTTGTTTGATTCAAAAAGGCTACTCATATTACACTCATTTACTGGCGATAAGCATCCTTCCCATTAGCCATCCCATGTGGGTACAGGGCCTTCGCCAGGCCCTGGCTGGACCCTGCAATGTGTGCAGGGGGGCCGGCACACAAAAAGCAAGGTAGGGGGCCGGGATAGGACGAGAAAAATTAAAACTAAAGCATTATAAACGCGATAATATTACGATTTTTATCTGAGATGTTGATCTATAATTTTAACCATAATTTAGCGCTTGTTTTAATTAAAACCAAAATGCGAAAATGTTTAGTTTTTGTGCGAATTCTCATCAACTTTCATAGTCATACTAATGCTCAAACTTTCAAAATTGTCCAGGTTTTTATATTCAATTTCTGTTAGTTTATATTCACTTTCTGTGAGATATGGCAACCAATGGAGGCAAAGTTTCTTTTTCTTTCGTTCTTTCTATTTTTCTTTATCTCTATTCCTAAAATTACTATTATTAATCATACACAACTCAAGCTTGGGCCAGAAAATACTATTTCCTCAAGAAGCTCGAAATGGGCCGTGCGCTTATCTCCGATCACAAAGGTACGAAGACGAATGTGCCAGCACTTCAACTACCACAAATTGAGTATTTGAGTGAATATAAAAAGAAGCTAAGGGCTTGTTGAGTTAATAATATTTATCCAGTAAATGCGCGAGTTGTTTGATGGTAGGCAGGCGAATCAGCAGTAAACATCTTATAGTAGTACGATACGGGGCAAAATTTTGTGGTTTACAGACAAGTAAAATTTCAGGTTTTTGGGCAAAAATTGGGGTTAGCAACCAAGTACGACTTTGGGTTTTTGGGGGAAAATTTGTGGTTTGGATACAAGGACGATTTTGGGTTTTTGTGGAAAATTGTGGTCTGCACACAAGTACGAATTTGAGTTTTTGGGAAAAATTATGGTAGACCGGTTAACACCGGTAGATCGAGAGCCTAACCAACGTTGAGGAAAATTACTTTAAAACTGCGAATTCGGTAATACTATTATCAATCGCTACGGTTTTTTGGGTAAAGCTAGTTTAGGGCCGGTACTTCATGTCACGCAGGGGGGCCGGGACTGCCCTAGCGAAGGCACTGTGTGGGTATGCTTATCTTTCTTAATGACCTCCTCTGTTTTAAATTGTATTTGGACTTTTCGCTGTCCCTGATTCTCTGAAGCTGACTAAAACGAAACTTTGTAGCGCACAGAGCTGAAGGTGTTAGTAGCCAATGCAATGTTGTAAATTATTAACTGTGTAGTGTGATTAATGAGATGAGATGAATGTGTAATGAATCCCTGCGTAAGATTACAGGGAGGAAATAATTACGATTCGTGATCTAGAGTTCGGACCACTTTCACTAATTAGCCATCTGTGCTAATTTACTTTTAACACAGTCAGTACTGTCGTTTTAAATGTTGATCCAGAGGTATATGAAGTAACTTTGAACATTTTATGAAAAATGAATTTAGATAGAAAATTTGTTTACATGATATATCAATATGTGTTACATAAACATATGTTAAGTTTTTAAACAGATAACCCGTTGGAGATAATTCAAATGTTTTTGTACTAGGGACCCGCTGTATATATCACATTGGCATATAAACATGTAATTATAAGTTATTTATTGGTTGGTAATAGTAAATCTACGTAAACTTTGGTTGACTAGATTTCGTCGAAAACAAATTAGAATTTTGTAGCAATGCCCCTGATTTAATAGCCACATATACGAGGTTTACTTCATTAATTAACTCTATAAAGCGGTTGCAATTTCCAAAAACATTTCCGAATCCCAATTCCAAGTATGTAAATATTTGCGAAATTATAAAGTATTACGCAGCTTACACGCTAATTAATTTGATTTCTTAACAGCCGCCCAAACTTTTAAAAGGATTGACTGATTGACTACAATAAAATTGAATTCATTTACTTTGAATTGCATTCTGACCAGTCAAACGGTGTTATTAACGCATACTCTATGATCTCTTGACTAGCAGCAAAGTCTGCAAGAGCAACGAAATGATGCCCTGAACTTTCAATTCCAGTGAAATAGAATTGAAAAGAGTTCAGTTGGATCATATAGAACTCTAAGCTCCTGTTGGAAGTTTCACTTTGATTAAAGTATCTTTAACTTCTCGAAGCATGAAGAAAAGTCAAAGGAAACTTTGATGTAATCCAACAAGATGGTGTAATCTGTTCTCGTTCTGAATCTTTGACTCGATTCCAGTGCTGATTAGTAAGGTAATATTGCTGATTAGTTTTACATGGTTAGTACAATAGCGCTATTTTACTTCATTATACGATGTGCAGCTATAGAAAGTGATATGTATAATATAATGACGTTATTTTCCCAAATAAAGAAGTAGAATTTCCTTTGTATATGCTTCTGAAACTCTTTTCGAGAAAAGCGAGGAAAAGAAATCAACATTGTCTTATCACTATTCTTATGAGAACAATGGGAATGAGGTAACCTGCTGAGTTCAAAATTAAAATTCGACCACAAGAAGGAACAATATTGTTCCAAAAGGAGTCTTCCAAGATGAAACCTCATGTTTCGTATTTCTTGTGGTTGCTTTATGCCAGGGAGCTATAGCCCCAATGAGATCACTGTCGAATGACAATCAACAATGGAGAAAAGAAGAATACAGCAACTACTTTAACAAAACGATTATTACGAAGCTGAACTTTGCTCAGCAAGTAATGATATCGGTCTTTTTGTCTAACTGTCTGTTTGCTCCTCTGTTTACCATAACTCTATTTGTGCTCTCATTCTTGGTGAAGTAACATGTAATGTAGTAAATAATCAATCAATCTTTTATCTTCTTTTTTCTTTGGAGAAGGAAATTAATCCCCATGAATTTTTCTAGCGTGTTCCACCAGCTTCGGTTTGTAATGTTGGGCCTATTTGGAAGAATATTTTGCATGGTGAATTATTTGTACTGGTTTTAGTTTTGCTCATACCAAGAGTCCGGGATGAACAAGGAAATCGCGGATCTTAGGACAACAATCACCATAAAATATGAGCGCACATTGTGTAGTTTGTACTCTACAAATAAGGATAAAAATGTAGTCTGAGCAAACTCTTTTTCACTCTTGCCTTGAAATATGTTTGTTTTGGCTTCTAAAAAATACACAATATCTTGTAACATACACACACCCTAAATATTTTTCGTCGGTACAAAACTACGAAGTTGGAAAACAAAGTATATTTAGTTGTTGAATGAAAGAGAGCAATTTAACGTCGTAATTCAAAGCAACGAAATGTCAGTTTCAAATGCATGAAGGAAATTGCAACGTATGAAGCCTTAACACTCAAAAATCCGGGAATTGTGAAGTGTGCGAGAACCATATCGGGAGATTACATTTTCTTATTTTCTGGGATGAAGATACAAGTCTACCCAGCGTATCTGATTCGGAACACAGCGAAGGAGCAAAAAATGTAGTTTGGAATCTTGTAAGATGAGAAATGTGAAGTTAACCCAGCCGAATGCGGAAGAAATGACTCAGCAAAAATGTAGTGAAACGAGGAAAATGATGTAAACCAATGTTAGCGTTCTATGACCGCTAAAAACGTATTGCGTTTTCTCCAAAGGCGACATATCAAATGAAAGTGGGTGTTTTCTAGATGAAGAAATCAGAGCGTAAACTTTTTTTGCACGGCCTAAAATCCTCCATTATCGATAAGCTTCTTACTGTAATCACACAATGTTTTTAATGGTTTTTGTTGTGTTTGTTTTAAAACAACTACATATTCATAAATACATGTTTCGTTTGACCTACGACATTTAGTTGGGGCGCGAAAAAGAACTAACTGGAGTGTTCCTAGATGCAAATTGGAGGCATCATATTTTAGGCAGTTGTCGTTCCCCGAACTCAGTTTTGGTCATCGAGGTCATTACAATTAATAATGAAACACTAATGAGCATTTTTCTAATCAGCACAGATGACCAGTGTACTATATTACCAGCAAATAATTTTGCATAAGCATTCGTCTCTCAAACATCAAATTCGGTTAACCCAGCCCAATTTCAAAATTATACGTCAGTGTTCACTTCGCGGCATTTTATTCCTAGACACGTTTGCTAACCGTAGTGGAATTCACAACGTGCTTCCATCGGTGTTTGAAATTGATGGTAAAAGTGCATAATTGATTTGAGATATTCAACAAGCGTTCTTGGTAAGATGTTTACTCAAAGAAAACACGAAAAACCAGCAGTAAAATTGAAATGTGAATTGATTTCTAACGTTGCTCTCAAACACATGAGAAGTCTCAAGGCTTGATTCAGTTGGGAACAGATGAAAGACCATCTTTTGTAAGAAACACGGTTCCCTGGAGAGTTTAAAACACTTTGAAGCAATTCATGTTTGCACTCCAGAGAGGTTGTTTTTAGCTTACTGTGAAACACAAATTTGCATCAGTGTCTAACAAGCAATTCAAGTGTTTCGTGTGTTGGAATTCAAATGTAGATGAGATAGGGTTTTGTACTACAGCAAACACAAACTGGGATCTACAGTCGACGGACTACCAGGAATAAAGTATAATACTACTGTACAACTTCAGTTTATTTATTGGTAGTATAGGTTTCTCATTGCATCAAACGTTCAAATATAACATTGTTTCATAGTATGATAATTCATTATCATAATCGGGCTTAATTCATACTATATTATATACAAGGAAACTGCTTTGGTGTAAGAATGGTAAAGTACAGGATGTCTTAGAAACGAATTTCGAATAAAAACCATTTAATTCAAGCCGGCATTTTTGTGAACGCTGTGACTTTTATTAGTCTCCCTGAATTGAATTGCGTGGGTTTTAAAGATTTAATCAAAATGTCAAGTTGGTCTTGTTTTTATAAAATATTCTTGTACCACGATTCTTTTAAATTGAAATTTGGGTTCTTATAAAGAAACGACAAGCCCTACCATTATAGTTATCCATTACAACCAATGAATTCCCGTCAACCATTATTGCAAATTCCACCAAAGTGTGTGGATCCCATGAAAGAATATCTTACAAGTTTCCAAGTTGAAGTTCACGTTTGATTAAAGATGCATAACTTGAAGTAGTCAGTTGCAATTATGATCTCTAGCAAATTCGTTCCAAATTTAAGTAGCTTTCTCCAGAGTCGTGGTGTGCCCTGCTTATTGTCAGATGTTCATTTTCCTTTTCGTACAGCTTTCTCCATCGTTAAAAGTAAAATTAAGAATATTTTGGTCGATATTGCATTTTAATTTAATTAATTTCTTGGTTGGAAATTTTAAGGTTTTCTCGTAGACAATGAATAGAAAGCTATAATGTTTCATTTGTTTTTGTTTAAACTAAAACCCTGATATATTAACCACACAATGAGTTTTGTTTGGACCGCCTGCTTGATTATGTGAAGCTTCAACAATGCTGGTTTGTATCATTTCTTCAATATATGAAGAGAAATATGAAGGCACACACGCACAGTTTGAGTAAAAAAGTGTAGGTTATCCCTCTAAAATTACCCAGAGGTGACGTAGAAAATGACAACATGAAAACGAAATATCATTTGAAATTAGAACAACGTTTGACCAGGATGTGACGTCCACTAAGAAAACCGGTTTTTTCTTGGACTTTAAGTCAAATTCGAAATGGGAAAAAGAAATACACACTCTGAATTCGATCCTCTTTTGGGCCTCGTGCACTCTTATTAAATATCCATCGACGAAAGAATTCTCATGTAAGCCCTAACAAGAGTTACTAATTCAACAAATTTCCCCCGGGAGTGTACCAAAACAGCACAGAAAAATTCTATTTAGTACCTTAGCAGAGGCAGTGATGTGTCACAAAGGAATGAACAATCGGAGTTTAGTGAGTGTGGCATATGGTATATACTGTCATGTTTGGAATCTTTAAATGTGTTATGAAGCTTTTTGGATTCATTAAAAAACCTTGATTGCTGACTAATATAACAAGAGATTTTAGGCCAAACACAAAATTACAAAGTTTATAAACGTCGAATTAATCGAAACAAAATTACCTACAGAAAACATTCTTACCATTAAGTGGATACCTTACCTTGTTTCCTATGCATTTTGGAGGATCTGAATCTGTTTTTTTAGAACTCATGTATTATATTTTATTTATGTTGTTTTGCGCTGGTCGGTTTGTGACTGTAGCAGCACACGCTCAAATTGGTGTAAGGCTTACGGCAAATACGGAAAGACGACATTAAACTCGTGAATTTAAACGTTCATTTCAAATTGCAGAAAGTCGCGAACAGATAAACAACAAACAATTCTTTATAAAACCCTTGGGGTGAATTATCTTCAGGTGAATTTCTCCTGAAAAAGTTACTTTAGAAAAGAGAAAATAGTTCTAGTTCTATCCTGTTTAATACTTGGACTCTTGAGTATGGATTTGAGTATCACGGTGTCATGGCTTGGCTCATATGTAATCTTTTTTGTTCAGTTAGCTTGTCGACTTAATTTCTCATAAGCACACCAAGTTTAGCTTAATCCACGTATGATAATAGGTCGAATCTCCTCATTACAAAATTATTTTCTAATTAGCCATTGTCTGCCATTGTGGAGTGAACCACGAAAAAATGTTTTTACTTCAGCATACTTCGGCAACACGGGTTTAACTTACCTCTGTTGGATGCTAATTAAACCGCAAATATACGAGTCTGTCTTGTAATACGAGTAGTTTAATGATTTGAATGTGGAAAGTTGAAGTGCTTAGTAGTCTTTTTCTGGAAAGTTTCACGCCCCTATGTTATCAAGTTTCACCCTTTCAACTCTTCAAACTGAAATCTTCCCATGAAGGATTCTCAACTTCCGTCCTATTGTGAATAATACGCATATGTTCTTTCTGGTATCATTTGCATTGCATTTGTTCAATATATGTTTTTCATCTTTTGGTGTATTTTGCCATTACATTTTGTGTTGTTCTTATATTTTCACTACTTTCCCTTAAGTTCATTGAAATAATACGGTGAAAGCGTTGTGTATAAGACTCGGACTCGGTAATGAATAAACTATCATTTGACCTGAATCGAATACGCTAGATGCAAGATTAGGATGTACCTGACTACGTCGGGCTGGAAATCTAAATATGCCGATAAGATAAGTTAGCACGCAAACTAAACCCATGTAGCGAGAAGCACAAAGAAAAGCGATTTGGCGACATTTTAACACCAATTTTTAGCAAACATAATATTGAGCTGTTAAGCGGAAAATGTACAGTTGTACATATCCAATGAAAATTTAAAGCAATGGAGTGCCAGGAACAAGATTGCGTTTGTCTCAACAAACACTCCAACTTGAAAATTTACATCTGACTTTATGATGGTATACACAGCAGGGGAGACCGTAACGCCTACAAATGAAACTAGAAAAGTCGCGAGAACAATTGCTGGAGACAATACATTCTCGTCTTTTTTCATGAATGAGGATACAAGTCTAGCTGCCGTAACTGATTTGATGCGCAACGAAGGAGAAATAATGATGTTCCAAGCTGATATGTGATATAGGGAACTAAATCAAGCGAACTCGACAGCACTGACTAAGTGAAAATTGAGTGATGCTCGGGAAATGATGTGAAACAATGTTATGATGTTCTACATTGTAAAATAACAGCAGTCGTCAAAGACTGAAATGGTAAATTGATGGGTTTTTTTTTCACAACAGCATAGTCTAGACTACTGTGTAATAATCTAAGCAGGAACAAAAAACGAAACTGAGTAGCTTGTAGCGAAGCTACTTATTGATTAGGTACTATTCCATTACATAGATGCTTGCTAACCTACACTAACGCATAGGCTCACATCTAACACAACAATTATATCACTTCCTTATTACTTAAGTATCATATTCCCCAGCTCAAGCTT